>WEIV01018099.1:279172-314569 GCA_013390005.1 Calyptomena viridis
GGAGCCCTGAGCGGCGCCACCCGGGCCAGGCCATGCCGCCCGGCAGGCCCGGCGGTAAGGGGGCCGTGGTGCTGCAGTGCGAGTGGCAGCAGTGCTCCTTCGTGGCCGCGGAGATGGAGGAGTTCTGCGAGCACGTGGCGCAGCACCTGCAGCAGCACCTTCCTGGCGAGAACCGGGACGAGATGGACCCGCTGGGTGAGGAGCCTTCTGGCTACAGGAGGGGGGAGCCGGGGGGGGTTCGGGCTCTGCTGCCAGGGAACAAGGAAACGAGATAAAGGAAACGGCCTCAAGCTGTGCCAGGGGAGGGTCAGGTTGGACGTCAGGAGGAATTTCCTTATGGAAAGGGTTGTTAAACGTTGGAAGAGGCTGCCCAGGGAGGTTCGGAGTTTCCATCTCTGGAGGTGTCCAGGGACGCGGCACTGGGCTGGGGGACAAGGTGGGGATCGGGCACAGCTTGAACTAAATGGTCTGGGAGGGCTTTTCCAACCTCAGCGCTTCTGGGATTCGCTGAGAAGAGACGGCTTTGCAGCTGCTTCTTCCTCCCCTCCCGAGCAGGGCAGCGCTGCCTGTGGCAGGGCGGGGCTCACACAAAGACACCCCGGTGTCTGTGCAGCCGAGCTTTGCCGGCAGGGCCCCCCTGCCCGTTAAGGCTCTGCCCGTGCCGTGTGTTGCAGAGGAATACACGTGTCTGTGGCAGGACTGTGGCTTCTGCTCCCCCGACAGCTCCTCCGACCTCGTGCGCCACGTTTACTTCCACTGCTACCACACCAAGCTGAAGCAGTGGGGGCTGCGGGCCCTGCAGAGCCAGGCTGACGTGAGCCACTGCCAGCTGGACTTCCAGAGCCGCAACATCATCCCCGAGATCCAGGAGAACTTCCTGTGCCTCTGGGAGTACTGTGAGGTGAGAGCAGGGGGCTCAGTTTAGCTGCTGCTGCCCTGAAAGCACCTGAGCTCCTGCTGCTCCCTCACCCTGCCCTGCCCGGCCTTGTTCCCTCCAGAGGTCATTTGATAATCCCGAGTGGTTCTACCGGCACGTGGAGGATCACAGCTTCTGCTCCGAGTACAAGGCAGCAGGGAAGGAGAACCACGTGGTGCTCTGTGGCTGGAAAGGTGGGGATGTGGATGCAGGGCCCCTCCAGGGAGCTTTGCACAGGGGCTGGGTTGCAAACGTGGCACGGGAGAACTCTCTGCTCCTTGGGAGGGTTTCAGAGTTGTTTGGGATTTCAAAAGTACGTGCGTGGTTCTGACAGTGAAATGTCCTGCAGGATTTGCTTCGGGGGATCCACTAAAGTGCTTAATACTGAGCTATTCATTAATATTTAAATAATACCTAGAAGAAAAGCTAGAGTTAATATTTTCATACAATTCCCCTTGTGTTCATGCAGTGCCTCAACTGCTTGCAGGGGTCAGGAGGGGCTCATGCCAGTTGTACATCTCCTGTTCTGGGGGGGTTTTGGAGCCTTGCTACCCAAACCAGAAGCAATAAGGTCTGCTATTGAGCGAGCCTGTGTCTCATGGCCTGTGTGTGAGGGATCTGCTGTGCTCTTTGTGTCCAGACTGTGACTGCACCTTCAAGGGACGCTGCAAACTGCGGGAGCACCTGCGCAGCCACACGCAGGAGAAGGTGGTGGCCTGTCCCACCTGTGGGGGGATGTTTGCCAACAACACCAAGTTCTTTGACCACATCCGCCGTCAGACCACGCTGGACCGTAAGGCCCCGGGGTGGGCAGGGGCTGGGGTGTGCTGGAGCTGCCTCTTCTCTGGGAGCTGAGGGCATGGTGTGCCTGGAACAGCCTGGCTGCTCTGGTGACTGATCTCTGAGTCACTGAGGTTGGAAAAGAGCTCCAAGGCCGTCGAGTCCAACCTGTGACCGATCCCCACCTTGTCACCCAGCCCAGAGCACTGTCCAGTTGTTTCTTGAACAGCTGCAGGGATGTTGAATCCACCACCTCCCTGGAGCCCCTTCAATGCCTGACAGCCCTTTCCATGAAGAAATTCCTCTTGATGTCCAACCTGAACCTCTCCTGGCACAGCTTGATGCTGTGTCCTCTGAGAAGTGTTTTTTTGCAGTTGTTCCTGCTGTAGGAACCCAGGGCTGAAGGAAAGGCAGCAGCACTGGGATTTGCTGGTTGAATTCCCTGTGCTGTGCTGACTGTATGTGATGGTTGCTCCCCAGTTTCTGCACTGGGAGGCAAGTTGATCTCTGCAAGTGTTTTTGTTTGGATGTGGCTTTGCAGTCAGTGTGTGCTGTCCCTGCCTGCAGAGAAGGGTTTCCAGCTCCACTCTAACTACCTCTGTTTCTCACTCACTGCTCTTTGTGCTGTTCTCTCTGCCCTGATCTCTTTTCTCACCCTCCTCTCCCCGTCCTCCCTGTCCCAGAGCAGAGGTTTCAGTGTTCCCACTGCTCCAAGAGGTTTGCCACGGAGAGGCTGCTCCGGGACCACATGAGGAACCACGGTGAGTAAAAGGCCCCTTCTCCCAGCTGATCCTCTGAAGAGCATGTGCTTTCCCTTGCCGTGGGGTCACATTTCCCCCCTCTCTTTGGCACAGTGAACCACTACAAGTGCCCTCTGTGTGACATGACCTGCCCCTTGCCCTCCTCCCTGCGCAATCACATTCGCTTCCGCCACAGCGAGGAGCGGCCGTTCAAGTGTGACTACTGTGACTACAGGTGAGCCCCAGGGCTTCCCCTGGTGACCCAGAGCCACGTGTGTGTGTGCTGCAGTGGTCACAGCTCTGCTCCTCTGCCATTTCCATCCAGCTGCAAGAATCTGATCGACCTGAGGAAGCACCTGGACACGCACAGCAAGGAGCCGGCGTATCGCTGCGAGTTCGAGGCCTGCAGCTTCTCTGCACGTTCCCTCTGCTCCATCAAACTGCACTACAGGAAAGTCCACGAGGTGGGAAGGGAGCACAGCTTGCATTCCTTGTGGCAGTCTCCTCAGAGAAGCTGGTTCCTCCTGCCATGTGTGTGGTGGGGGCTCTGGGCAGGCTGGTGGTACCCACGTCCCTCTCTGTGCCCCTCAGGGTGACTCAGAGCCCCGGTACAAGTGCCACGTGTGTGACAAGTGCTTCACTCGTGGGAACAACCTCACTGTCCACCTCAGGAAGAAGCACCAGTTCAAATGGCCCTCGGGGCATCCTCGTTTCAGGTACTTAACCCCCACTACCTCCTCTCTAGGGCAGGAGCTGCCCCCTGGAGCAGAGACCTGGCAATGCTTGGGCTCTAATGTTTGTAATGTGTTTGAGACCCTTTTCCCAGTGTGCTGGAGGCACTGGGCAATAAACCAGTGGGATCTGGCACAGTGACAGAGCAGTGCTGGGTGGCAGCTCCAGCAGTGGGTCAGAGATGTGTGGCAAGGACAGCAGTGCTGCCACCACAGCTACATCTGGTGGGACACTTCTGAACATGGCAGGGGCCAGGTCCAGGTGTCCCCCTGTAGGGAGAGCTGCTGTAGTTCAATCTCTTGGCAGTCCCTCTGCTGCACCTTCTCTGGGAAACTCCAAAGGGTTGGGGAGGGGGAGAGGATGGACTTCCAGTGAAGCAGAGTGGTGGAATGAGATGGGCTGAGGAGATGATTGATGTCTGTCACAGAAGCTGCCACATGGGTGTGGTTTTAGAGGGGTTTATCTTCCTTGCACGGTATTATCTATGCAGCACAGGGCATTGAAACATAGGATACCCCTTCTTTGGCTGTTCCCTGTCTCCTGGGGAGGGGAGTGTGACTTTGCACCCCTGCCTGTGTGTGCTCAGGTACAGGGAACACGAGGATGGCTACATGAGGCTGCAGCTGGTGCGTTATGAGAGCGTGGAGCTCACAGAGCAGCTGCTGAAGGACAGAGAGAAGCGTGGGGAGGCACTGGATGGCTCAGCCGAGTGTGTGATGCTCTCTGAGGGGGAGGGCAACCTGCAGGGCATCATCCTAGAGCCCCCAGCAGAGGCTCCCCTGGCAGAGAACAGGGTGTCTGAGCCGTGCCCAGCCCAGGGCTCTGCTGACAGCCCTGAGCCAGCACAGCCCAGCACCTCCCCGGGAGCTGCACCCTCAGAACAAGAGCCCAGCACCCCCAGCAGCCCCATCATCCGTGTGGTGAACAGGACCAACGAGCACGGGGAGAGTGAGACTGTGTATTATGTCATGGCCAGCACGTCCCCAGAGGAGCAGGGGACAGCACCTGCAGGGCTGGCTGGGGAGCTGGAGGAGAATGTCATGGACAGGCTGCAGAAGACGGCGGAGGAACTGGGCATCCAGATCGTGTGAGGTGCCCCCGGCCTCTGTGCACGAGGAGAACTTGGACCTCTGTGGGATGTGCTGGTGGGGGAGGTTGGGGAGTGCTTGGGGGAGAGGGCTGAGCTTGTTGTCACCTCCCTGCAGCTGCCTGACTTCTCCCTGTGCTGCCCCAGCCTCACTGGCTGCTGGTTGTGGGCAGAGGGGAAGGAAAGGTTTCTCAGCTGGGAATCAAGAGATCTGAGCTGGGAAAAGCTGTCTGTCTCCTCCTTTTGGGGATTAGGGACTAGCAAACCTCCCATCCTTCCAGGGGGCTGGCCTAGGCCTGGCACAGGTCACTCGTGGGTGGGGTGTTCCTTGCAGCTGTGCCCTTGCTGAGCCTGTCCCAGCCAGGACCTGCCCTGGCTGGTGTGTGGAACAGACACTGGTGCTGAAGTCTCTTCCCTGGAGAGATGTGTGGCCCTTAGCAGTCTGTCCTTCCCCATCCCTAGTTTCTCCATGCTTTCATCAGCATTTCCCTGCACATCATCTTCCCTGGTTCAGCTGGGGGTGGTGTTGGCACCACTGCTCCCATTAGTCAGCACTGGGCTCTGGGAGGAGAGGGCTGGCAGTGCTGTCCTTGGCACTGCAGCACTGGGACATTGGGAGCTTCTTCCTGCTTTTGTCATTCCCTGGGTTTTTTCCCCACATTGGGGTTTGGGCTCCTGGTTGGGCAAAGTGTACATTGGCAAGACAAATAAAGATGAGGCTGCTGGGCCAAGCAGTGTCTGGTGCTTGTTTCAGCCCCATCCCTGCCAGCTGGGATGTGGTGAGAGGATGGCACTGGGATGCCTTGACTGCAGGGTGGGAGGTGGCCCTGAGGAGCTGCCAGCATGTCCTGACACCGTGCAGCTGGCACTAGAGTGTGCTGCTCCACGTCCCCAGAGGTGGCACTGGAAGGCCACGTTTAGCTCTGGCACTCGATCCTGCTGTGGGTTTGATTTTTGCTGCCTCCTCCAGGGCTGTCTGCTGCCTGCTCTGGTGTTTCTTGAATACAGGGAGCAACCTGGGCTTGTGAGCAGAACCAGCTTGTCCTTTGTCGAGTGACTGAACAAGGACAGCATGAATTTTGGATCCCTGGATGACACTTGGGCCCTCACTGCCCTGTGTGTGCAGGTGAATGTGCCCAGGTGGAGGCAGGGAGGCACCTTGCTGCACGTTGACTTATTCCCCTTGCTCCTTTCTCAGGCAGCTTGAGCAAAAGCTGTTGGAATTCCAGTTTAATGGATGAAATCCCTTTATCCTAAACCCTGGGCCATCTGCTCACTTTCTAGTTGCACCCAGTGGGTGTGATTGGTGGCTGTGCCCTCGGGGTGGGGTGATGAGCAGCCCTGTGTGAGGGGCAGTGAGCTGTGCAGGTGCCATGCACAGGCTGGCTAAGGAGCAGGGACAAAGTGGGCAGAGCTACCTGGAGGTGTCCTGGGCTGGATCCGTGTGTGAGGGGCAGTGGACACCCCTGCACCCCAACACTGTGCTCTCCAGGGCTGTGCTCAGAGTGGCCCCTGTGGGCCAGTGGAACCCAGGTGGGGAATGCAGTGGGCACCTGGTGCTCAGGGGAGGCAGGGGGCTGTCCCAGCAGCCCTGAAGGCACACGATGCCACAGGATGCTCCTAGATCCAGGCAGAGCATCCCTGGGCTTGGCTTGTGACTTCCCATCCCTGCCTGGCCCCTGCTCCCTGGTCCTTGGCAGAGCTGGCCCAAGGATACCTTCGAGAGAAGGGCCTCGTGCCAGGTTTGCATTCGCAGCACTTCCCTCTTGGCCCTCTTTCCAACGTGCTGCCAGAGCCTGGGCCTGCATTATGTTGGACAAGTGGTGGGTGTTGGGAGTGGAGGAAAAGGCTGTGGTGGCTGGGAATTGTCCCTTTAAACACTGGGTCCAGGCAGGGTAATCTGCCAGAGATTATCTGCTGGGGAGAGGATTGGCATTAAAGGAATGTCTCCTCCCTTCCCCCGTGTCCTACAGCATCCCCTGTGCTGTGCATGGACACCCAGTTCACTTTCTCCTGGGCGAGCAGAGAGGGGGTCTGTGGTCTGAGGGGCGAGGGGAGGAGGGCACAGTGTGTGCTATGGCACTGGGCCTCCTCTTCCTCTCCGTGCTGGCCACGCTGGTCTGCTGCGAGGACCCAGAAGGTAACAGGGGGTTGGGGGGATGAGGGGCTTACAGGGAGCCCCAGAGCTGCTGGCACCTGTCTGAACCAGTCTTTCCCAGTAAGGAGCGAGACTTTGTCACATGAGCACAGGGGAAGCAGGAACTGGGGTCTGCGAGTGGATGCAGTTCTCCCCACAAGGGTCAGGGGTGGGCTGAGATGAGTTTTGTGGGCTCAAACACCTCCCTGTGGGACTCAGGGTCGGGGAGCTGGTGGGAACGGTGGCACTCACCCCCCAGCCCAGCTCTGCTCTGCCTCGTTCTGTGGCACCAGGAGACCTGGACACGTACTGGTCTGGCACAGCACCCATCTGCGTGGGGGGCTGCAAGGGGAAGCACAAGGAGCTGAAGAGGAGCCAGTGTGGCAATGGCAGCTGCTGCTGGCTGGGCTACAAATCCTTCTGCAGAGGTACAGCCGGACCGGGGAGACCGGGAGTGCCCGGGCACACCGCAGGGCTTGGCACGGCCAGCCTGAGGAGGGCAGGGTTTGTGCCACACGCACGTGTGTGAGTGTCCCCAACAGCCCGGTCCTGTGGCCACGCGGGGACACAGCCCCTGCCCGGCGCCTGGCCCTCGCCCAGGACCCGCAGCCCGTCTGGGGGGCACAGGGTGCCAGCCCCACGGAACCCCCCTGTCCGCAGTGAACTGCGGGCGGCCCGAGGCGGATTTCAACTCGGTGGTGTACGGGAACGACTGGTGGGTGGGCTCCGTGGTGCGCTACAGCTGCCGGCCCGGGTTCCTGCTGCTGGGAGACCCCGCCAGCGCCTGCCAGTCCGACGGCCGCTGGACCCCCAAGCCCACCTGCCTCCGTGAGTACAGCGGGGTGTCACACAGCCCTGGGGACACCCTGGCTGCGCGGGAGCTGCTGGCGTGTCCCCGGCCCCTCTTTGCCGCTGGAGGTGGGGGCGGCGGGCATTGATGTGCTCTGCCCCTGCTGTCGCAGGGATCTGCCTGCGAGGGCGGATCGAGATCAGCGAGCGGGACATCACCGGGAAGTGCTCGTCGTCCTGCAGCACCCAGAGCCACCGGGGAGCCTTCCTCAACCGCGGCTGCATCAAGATCTCGTCCTGTGTCACCAAGCAGTCGGGCTGGGCCCGCTGGTTCCAGCGCTGTGACATCTGTGAGTGCGACTGCCACGTCCCCTGCGGTGAGTCCTGGGGGTGTCAGCCCGCCTTTGGATCGTGGTTTTGTGGGGAAGGTTGGCACTGAGAGCTGGGGCTGCAAACAGCTCAAATCTGCTGCCTTTGCTCTCCTTGCAGGTTCCTCCAGGTAGAGCTGGGCCATCCGGGGCTGTGGCCACTGGCCCCGTGCTGAGGGAAGCTTCCACCCTGGAAGTCTGCTTCCCTTCACCACGTGTCTCCGTTGCTATGCTCCTTCCATAAACTCCATCCATCCCAAGGTTGCCATCTTAGAGGAGAAGAGATGTTCTGGACTCACTCTTGCAGGGTTGCCTTGCTGTCTTACCCCATCCCAGGACTCTCCAGGGGCAGGGGATGCTCTGTGAGCAGCAGGTGCTGGGGGCTGCATGTGTTTCCTGCAGCTGGACTTGGGGATATTGGTGTCAGCATCCATTTGCTGCTTCCTGGAGGAGGCTCACATCCCCTTCTAGGGGGGGAGGTAGCACACGTGTGTGCCTGTTGCAGAGGTGTCTGTCCCATCAGTGCTGCAGGCTGGGATTTCTCTGTGCCAGGTATTCCCTGCACACAGGCCAGGCCCTGAGCTGAGGCAGAGCTGCCCTGTGTTTGCTGCAGCCCTCAGGCAGAGTGTGGGATGTGCCCACTGTCCCCATGCCATGGGCAGAGCTCTCAGAGCACAGCAGTACCCACTGCTGAGGAATCAAGTGGGTCAAACTGCCCTGGGAGCACTGGGGCCAGCACAGGTAACTGGGGAAAGGTCTCAGCTTCCAGGTTGCAAAGTCTTTCCCACACATCCACTGCTGGGCTCCTTCCAGAGGGTCTGTGGTCCTGCTTTGAGAGCCCCTTTCCCCAGGGGCTCCTCTTCCAGCAGCTTGGGGCCACAAGGAGACATTTGGATCCAGTCAAGAACAGCCTTGTGCTCCCTGAGGACTGTCCTGACTCCCTATGAAGCAGCAATTTTTATTCCCCTGGGGAAGGAGAAGGTGCTCTGAGCACATGTGATGGCATTGCTGGAGGACCAGCAGCACTGACATGGGTAATTAAAAATATATTTACAGGAAATTATACAGGTTTTCCTGTCACGCACAGAGGTTCTGCTGCCTGCACTGTCCCAGGAGCCCTGAACATGCATGACAGAAGCAGGACAGGCTTCCTCTGCCACTGATACTGTCCTGAAAGTGTGTGAGCCACCATGGGGCCACAGCTACAGTCAAGGCCACTGTAGGAAGGTCCATGCTGGGCCAGGTGGATGCTGAATGTGCTCATGGCACTGCCCATCAAGCCTGGCTTGGCACTGGACTCCATCCCTGCTGCCTTCCACCTTGAAATGACTCCACAGCAGGATGCTGCAGCACTTTCTGGTTGCTGCATGGCCACCAGCTTGGGCTCAGGATCTCCCCACCCTGCCTCGAGCAGCTGAGCAGGAGGGGATTTAGGACCAAGGGGGTCACTCCCAGGCCCTCCTTCTGCCCCCCCGCAGGGGAACAGGGCTGTGACCTTCTAATGGTGAGTGCCCAGGGGACGGGAGCCAGAGTGAACTGGGTGAGTCCCACGTGCCTTTTGCACCATGAGGAGATGACTTAAGACCTCATGTGGAACTTGGCTCCATGGCTATGTCCTCATGCCCTCCCCCAGCCCGGCCCGTGGGCTGCCCTCCCCCATGGTCTCCTCTGGTGGGATCCTGCTCTGCCAAGGGGCCAAATCACTGCCCCGAGCTCTGTCCCAGCCCGAGGCTGGCTGTGGGAGGGGAAAGCTCTCCTGGGCTCAACAGATGGTTTTTTAATTAATACTCTTGTTAGTGCCACTCATTTCCATATGTCTTTTGTGCTTAAGTGCTGTGGTGGGTGAGAGGTGTGAGTAACAGTGAGGATGGAGCCAGGCACGGGGGGATGGCAGAACCTGCAGGATGAGCTGCACAGGGGAGTGTGTGCTGGGGGTACAGCTCTGGGGGGGCACCCACCTATCAAGACCCTTTTGTGGCCACTTGTCACCCCACCAGCCCTGGCTCTGGGTGCCTGGGGTGGGTTTCTCAGGGAGTGCTCTGCGTGGCAGCCCTGCTTTCACCCAGTGACCCCCTTGGGGTGGCTGCACGGGGGTCAGTGCAGAGCTGAGCGAGGCAGGAGAGAGTTTAGGGGGTATTGGACTCACTCGGGGGGTTCAGGCTGAGGTGGCAGCAGAGGGATCTGCGGGGGGCTGTGTCCCACATGTGAACGGGACCAGGCAACGGGGTGCTGGGGGGTGCAGAGACAGGGCTGGCAAACCGCAGGCGTGTGCGCTGGGGATGCTCAGGGCCTGCTGGCAGGCAGGGAGAGGAAATACGGCCGGTCCCTTTAAGAGGATTTTTCGCCGCCTGGCAGCGCTGCCCGCCCGGGCAGCCCATCCATCCTGCCGCCCATCCTGCTCCCCGCCCGGCAGCACCGGGCACGGGGCTGGAGGAGAGGGGGCACCCCCGAGCCCCCGGGGGGGCTGCCGGCCACTGAGGGGGTGCTGCTAGCCACAGCGGGGCTGCTGTTAGCCACAGCGGGGCTGGGGCCGGAGNAAGCCTTCCCGTCCCCACCCCGCGCCTCGGGGCTGGGCTAAGCCGCGGAGAGCCGCTTGCGGGGTTTAGCGCTCCGTGAACGCCCAGCCGAAGGAGTCAAGGTGAGCCCGAGGGCGCTTCGTGCCCGCTGCCCCCCCCGAGCCCCCCGTTCCCGCACCCCGCGGATGCTGAGAGGGGACCCGCGGGCTGGGGACCCCCACCCCTCCCTCCCACCTCTGCTTCCCTGGGGCTTTTCTCCAGCCCCGAAAGGGATCTGCCGGCAGCGGGGAGAGGGCTGGAGGCGTCTCCCGCATGTCCCGGCCATCCGGCTGCCCCTCGCAGGGACCGTGTACGCGCTGCAGCCGCAGCGAGACACTGCCCGCAGCCCCGGCACAATGTGGGTTAGCGAGGCGGTGGGACCCCAGCCTGGGAGGCAAGGTGGGTGCTGGGCACCACCCGGGCTCCTTTTGCTGCTGCTATGGGGATCCCGACCCCCTCCCAGTCTTTGAGACCTGGGGTTAGCGTGCTGCCCCCCCTGCTTGGTTCATCACCCCCACAGGACTGCAGTCCCCAAGCCAAGCGGAGACTCGAGGGGCTTGGCCGTGCTGCAGCCGGCTGTGGGAGGACTGCAGGCAGGGGAGTGTTCAGGCAGCTGTGACACCAGCTGTGGCCCCCAGAGAAGTGCTGGCCTGGGCTCTGAGGCTGTGCTGGTAAGAGCCAGGAAGGTGAAATGATGAGCCAAGGAAGGCAGAAAAGGATTGGCAGTAGCAGAGCCCCCTCCCTGTTCTATTAAGATTATCCTAGAAAGCCCATGAGGACCCTGGGCTTGGGGTCTAGTCTAGCCAGGACTGCTCTGCCCCAGGAGCCCGGGTGAGGCACGGCAGGCTTTGTCCAAGAAACCAGCTGGAATAGTCTGCTTGCTTAGCATTTCATACCTGCATTCCCTGAGGCCAAGCCAGGCAGGGGTAGGTCCTGGTGAGCCCCTGGGGATATCCAGGCATAGGGCAGAACATCATCTTTCCCCTCTGCCATCCTGCACCCACCATGACGAGCAGGATTGGGGCAGGGAGCCCAGCAGCACTGGGGCCGGGGGAGCTGAGCATCCTGCCAGCTCTGCTGCCAGAGCTGGACCCAGCTGCAGGAGGTGCATGAATTATTGACTGGGGAGCTGATCAGCTGTTCCTTGCTGTGAGCCCCTCGGGGCAGGCTCAGCTGCCCTGGCCGGGTCCATCCTGCCACCCAGATGTGGGTGCTGGACCCAACTGGGCAGCGTATCCCAGGGCAGAGGGGGCAGTGAGGCCTGGAGCCAGCAGGGAAGGGTGAGAGAGCACTTGCTGTGGGCTGGTCCCTGCAGTCCCTGAGAGAGGGAGCCCGCTGTGATCCCTGTGCCTTTCCCACAGAGCAGCAGGATGGCGGAGAAGGGCATGGATCCCGCCTGTGTCTCCATTGCCCTGGAGGACACGGTGTGCCACGCCAGCCCCCCAGATGCCCCACTTCTCACCACCCACTTGAAGAAGGTGGAGAACCACATCACAGAGGCCCAGAGGTTTTCCCACCTCCCAAAGCGCTCGGCCGTCAACATCGAGTTCATCGACCTGTCCTACTCCGTGCGGGAGGGACCCTGGTGGAGGAAGAGAGGTAGGAGCTGGAGGGTGGGGAAGGGCAGGGGAGGGGATGTGCAGGGTTCTCGCACCCTGCTCTTGTTTTGCGTGCTGTGATCTCACCCTGCTCTGTCCAGTGCCAGGGGCTGTTCTCAGCCTTGCTGTGTCTGGCTGTTTGTGCTGGGTGCCCATGAGAGGCAGGGAAGGCTCGTGTCCTGCTGCAGTTGCTGCATGTCTTTGCTGTGCAATTCCAGAGGAAAGCAGAGCACATTCCAAGGGAACCTCTGGCCGGGGCCGTGTGGGGAGATGGGACAGATATCCTGGGACAGCCAGGATGGGTGGGTTTCCCTAGCTCTGCTGTTTGAGATATGAGGGCTGTGTGGGATGTGCTGGCAGGAGATCCCGGGGGTGCCCCAGCTCAGAGCCTGGCAAGGAGAACGTGTGGTCTGCGGGGGATTTCCTCTGTGCAGCTGAGGCCATGGTTCCCTTTCCTGTGTGTAACTCCGGCCGAGAGCTCAGGGAGGGGAGAGGGGAGGCAGATGGCGGCTGGTGGGTGGTAGTCTGCTTTAATTAGCGCTCTTGGTTAATGGGATGCCAATCAGGCAGCCCGATAAGATGGAGGGGGAGCTGATCTGCAGAAGCTGAAGGCAGCCAGGGATGAGCAGGGACCGAGGTCACAGGGCTGCTCAGCGAGGTGCCCTGCCAGCCAGGATGGAGCCCCTGACCCTGTCCCCAACCAGGCCGTGCACCTTGGGAAACTGAGGCACTGAGAGACGCGGGATCAGCCCTGACATCCCTGGGGTGATGTCTGCCTGTTTATCTGGGATGCTGGGATGCTGAAAAGCCATGGCACAACCACGGGTCCGCCAGGGCAGATTGCGCTGTAGCACCCGGGATGGGACCGGCAGCTCGCCTTGTAGGGAGGAAGGGGGAAAAGCTCGGGCAGCTGCACCACACAGGAGATACCGAGGGGTCCCGGGGTGGCGGTGGGAGGGACGCCCTTCTCCCCCAGGCTGGGCAGAGCCGGAGGAGCTGGTGGGGGGCTCGTGGAGGCTTTGGCCGCAGCTCTGGCCGCCCCGCTGTGCCGAGGAAGGAGGTTACTGGCAGTCAATGAACGCGAGTAACCGCTGCGCAAGCTGCAGTGGCGCCGACGTGAGCAGCATGCGCGGTGCGGGGCCGNGCCCCCGCCATCCCCTCGCTGCCCCTCTGCCAGCGGGACCCTGCCCTGAATGCGGGGTGCCCGCTCGGAGGGTGCAGAGCGGGGACCGGGGGCTCGCGGTGCTGCGCGCCCTGTTGTGGGGATGGAAGAGCCAGAGGGGCTCCCCCATGGTGTGGGGACCGTGCTGATGGGAGATGGATTTGTTGTCCTCGTCCGACGTCGCCTGCCCCCCGTGGGTCACAGAGGGGGCACGTTTCCAGCAGGGAGATGCTCAGGCTTGGTCCGTGGTCCTAATACCCTGTATCCCATTGCTTTCCTGCCAGGGCTGCTTTTTGGAGGCAGCTCCTGAGAGCCTGAGGCTGTGCTTGTTCCCTACTCCCGACACACCATGTTCCTTCTGCCAGAAAATGCTAATCAGCTGCGTTTAAAGCAGAGATAATTCCAGGTCTGATTAGAAGTGGCTGCTGCCGGGTGTCACAGCATGAATGCCAATGAAGGCAACAGCCAGGCTTCCAGTGGGATTGGGGACTGTGCCTGCCCCACGCTGCCCTGCTCCTCCCTGTCCCCTGGCCCTGGGGATCAGGATCCGAAGACATGCCCAGGACCAATGTCACAGCCTGGTAATCTTCCTTGTGACCTGACCCAGGGATTTCCCTGGTCTTTGCTGTGATCCAGGTCATGAGCTTCTCCATCACTGGAAATCAGTGGGATCAGCCAAGGAGCAGGGTCAGGGATCATGCTGGAGGTGACAGCTGCTGTGGCTATAGCTCTTGGGATGCTGATGGAGGCAGTTTCCAGGCACATGGAAACCCTGAGGCCCCCCAGGTGCTGGGATGGCATTGCAGAGCTGTTGTGCCTGTAGTGCTGCTGCTCTGGGAATCCCACCCCCTGCTGCTCTCTCCCTCCAGGGTACAAGACTCTCCTAAAATGCCTGTCAGGGAAGTTCTGCCAGCGGGAGCTCATTGGGATCATGGGCCCCTCGGGTGCTGGGAAGTCCACCCTCATGAACATCCTGGCTGGCTACAGGTGAGGCCGGGGGGAAGCCAGTGGGTCTGGGGGTGCAGGGCTGGGGGTCCTGTGCTGCATTCCCTCCCACCTCTTCCCTGCAGGGAGACTGGCATGAAGGGGCAGATCCTGGTGAACGGGCGGCCGCGGGACCTGCGCACGTTCCGCAAGATGTCCTGTTACATCATGCAGGACGACATGCTCCTGCCACACCTCACCGTGCTCGAGGCCATGATGGTGAGCGGGGCAGCCCGTGGGCTCTGGGGGGCATCCGTGGGCTGTGTCCTCGGGCACTGAGCCTGCACAGACATCAGGCATTTCCAAGGGCTCTGGGACACGGGAACAAAATCCTGCTGTTCTTGCTCCCTTCATCCCGAGCCACTGCTTTTGGTTGGGAAGGGATGGGGCCACAGTGCTGCTGAGTCTGTTCCATACATCTGATAGTTGTGTCTCCCTGCCCATCCTCTCCCTGCAGGTCTCTGCTAACCTGAAGCTGAGCGAGAAGCAGGAGGTGAAGAAGGAGCTGGTAAGTGCAGAGGAGGGTGGGCCCAGACCCCCTCACCTCCCCCCAAGCTGGGGACAGTAAGAAAGGGAGCACCCTGAGGGGATGTCAGGGAGCTCCCAGCAAAGGGAGGTGGCAGGGATGGGATGAAGGTCCATGAAAGCCCACGGTGAGCGAGGCTGTGTCACAGGTGAACGAGATCCTGACGGCGCTGGGGCTGCTGGAGTGCTCCTACACCCGCACCATCTCTCTGTCGGGGGGGCAGCGCAAGCGCCTGGCCATCGCCCTGGAGCTGGTCAACAACCCCCCCGTCATGTTCTTCGATGAGCCCACGAGGTGAGGCCACAAGGGCTGGGGCTCCCCAGCACTGCCCAGCTGGGCTTCCCCTGCCAGGGACACCAGGGTGGCCCTCTGGTGCCCACCTGAGGGTGGGGCGGGACTGCCCAGGGGCTCCAAGAGGGTTGATTCTCTTCCCCATCCGTCTGAGAGGAGGCAAGCGTGGGCATCTTGAGGATGTACTTCTGTCCCTCTAAACTCTCCCCTTCTCTCTCTGCTGTCTCTTTCTGCTCTGCCCCTTCCTGCGTGGCCACAGTGGTCTGGACAGTGCCTCCTGCTTCCAGGTGGTTTCCCTGATGCGATCCCTGGCTCAGGGTGGGCGCACCATCATCTGCACCATCCACCAGCCCAGCGCCAAGCTCTTTGAGATGTTCGACAAGGTTTGGGCTGGGATAGGACACAGGAGCATTCAGGGGTCCCTTTGGCCCCAAAGCCCAGGGGAGAGGCCATGGGAGGGGTGAGGGGCAGGCATTTGATCTAGGGCTTGTGTGGCACACAGCCCTGATGGCAGGGGTCTGGCAAGGGTGCCCTGTGTCACCCTAGGACAGGGAGGTGGGTAGGAGCAGGGGACAGTGCCTTGGCTGCTCTGCACGTGCCACATCCTGGCTTTCTCTTGCAGCTGTACATCCTGAGCCAGGGCCAGTGCATCTTCAAAGGCATCGTGACCAACCTCATCCCCTACCTGAAGAGTCTTGGCCTCCACTGCCCCACATACCACAACCCCGCTGACTTCAGTGAGTGCCCCTGTCCCTGCTGGGGTCGTGGTGGGGAGCAGAGGGTGGCAAGGTGCAAACCCAGAGCCCAAGCCTTGGGGGCTGCCCAGTGTTCCACCAGGTGGCCCAGGGGTGCCCTTCCTGTTCGGCGCTGGTTGGGCAAGTGGTGGCAAGGGCTGGCTCAGCACCTCTCAGGGGTCCTGTCCTCCTCCACAGTTATCGAGGTGGCATCAGGAGAGTATGGGGACCTCAACCCTGTCCTGTTCCGTGCTGTCCAGAATGGCATGTGCACCATGGCTGAGAAGAAGAGCAGCCCTGACAAGGCAGACTCATCATGCCCAGCACACTGTGGGACGGTGAGTGGGGGTCAGGGGAGCCCCCTGCAGGTAATGGGGTGCCCACCCAGGGTGCTGTCCTAGTGGGAACCCCGTGTTGTGAACCTGACCCAGGTCCCTGACTTTCCTGTGGTCTTGCAGGACGTGGACCACATCGAGAGCCACACGTTTGCCACCAGCACCTCAACTCAGTTCTGCATCCTCTTCAAGAGAACCTTCATTTGCATCCTAAGGGACACGGTGAGGGCAGGGGAGGCTGGGCCAGGGTGCAGGGGATGGGGCCTGCTGGTCACCCAGGGCTGGCAGAGACAAGGAGTTGAATAGGGGCTGGGGTGGGAGTCACCCTCGAGGAGCAGACAGCCCTGCTGCCCTGGGGTGTGACCCTGCCTTGCTGAGCCCCCTGTGCCTGCAGGTGCTGACCCACCTGCGCTTCATGTCCCACATCTGCATCGGGGTTCTCATCGGCCTCCTCTACCTGCACATCGGCAACGACGCGGGGAAAGTCTTCAACAACACCGGCTTCCTCTTCTTCTCCATGCTCTTCCTCATGTTTGCTGCCCTGATGCCCACCATCCTCACCTGTAAGGAGCTCCTTCCCTCAACACCCAGCCCTGCTCCCAGCCCTTGGGGTGCTCCAGAGTCTGTTCCAGAGGGGAAAAAAGACAGGAGAGGGAAAAAATTGAAACAAAGAAATGAGGGGAAACTTGTTCTTGTGTGTATTGCAGTTTTATCCTTTGTTTGACTTTAATGTACTTGTGGGTTCAAAGCAGAATGCTGGATTATTTTTTGTCTGATAAACTGTCTGTAAAGCTGCATTTTCAGCTGCTTTACATCTCTTCAGTTCCTCAAAAAGTTTACCTAAACTACCCCAGCCAAGCTGACTTTTCCATGCAGAAAGTTCCCAGATCAGTCTCTTTTTTTTTTCCCTGATGAAGATTTGAGCACCCACTCGTGGCAGAGGCAGGAGGTTACCTGGAGCTCTGTGCCAGGGCAGGTGGGAGTGGGGCTGGAGCATCCCAGCCAGGGCACTGCTGGCTGCTGACTCCTTGTTTCCATGCAGTCCCCCAGGAAATGACTGTATTCCTACGAGAACACTTGAACTATTGGTACAGCCTGAAAGCCTATTACCTGGCAAAGACCATGGCAGATGTGCCCTTCCAGGTGAGCCTTAAGCATGACCCTGATACTGCTGTGCCTTCCAAGCACAGCCACTTGCCTGGCTATCCCAGTGCTCCAGGCTGGCCTTTGGGGGGCCCTTCCATCCCCTGGGAAGGGTGTGTGGGGTGAGGATGGCCGTGGCTGCAGCAGGGTGGTCTCTGTGTCCCTGTCCAGGTGATCTGCCCCATTGCATACTGCAGCATCGTGTACTGGATGACGGGCCAGCCCCCCGAAGCCACGCGCTTCCTCCTCTTCTCTGCGCTGGCCACCGCCACGGCCCTGGTGGCCCAGTCCCTCGGGCTTCTCATCGGAGCTGCTTCCACTTCCCTGCAGGTCAGACGGGGCTTTGCCTCTTCTGTGGAGCCACCAGGAGGGTTTGCAGGGGTCCCACGACAATTTGGGGTGGAGGGAAGCGTTGCCCACGGGCGGTTTGTGTGTGGATGGGGACATGACACCAGTGGCCTTTGCTCCACAGGTGGCCACCTTTGTGGGACCCGTCACTGCCATCCCTGTCCTGCTCTTCTCGGGCTTCTTCGTCAGCTTCAAGACCATCCCCACCTACCTGCAGTGGAGCTCCTACGTCTCCTATGTCAGGTGGGACCCCACACTCAGCCCAGAAGTCCCTGCCCTGGGCTCCCCAGGGCCCATGGTGACTCTGGGGGTGTGCTGTGCCCTAGGTATGGCTTTGAGGGCGTCATCCTCACCATCTACGCCATGGAGCGCGAGGACCTGGAGTGCCTCGAGGACTTCTGCCCTTTCCAAAAACCCATCAAGATCCTGCAGGAGCTGGACGTGGAGGAGGCCAAGCTCTACCTGGACTTCCTCATCCTGGGCATCTTCTTCGTCATCCTGCGGCTCCTGGCTTACCTGGTCCTCAGGTACAAAGTCAAATCCGAGAGATAAAGGGGCCGTGGGGCCCCGGTGCCGTTGCCGGGCCTGGCCTGCTGTGAGAGACATTCTGCAGATGGACACGGTGCTCCTGGCAGGCCACGGACCGTGGCACAGGCATTGGTAGGTGCCAGCCAGGCCTGGCTCAGTCGAGAAGGGTTTTGAGACATCTCGGAACTGTTTTAACCTTTCCACACACTCTTCATTGCAAACGTTTTGTACAGCCCTGGCGTGTGCCACCCTCTCCCCCGGGACTGCAGAACCCCACGGAGGTTGGGTCCCCTCTTGTCGTCCCTGGCACTGCCCTTGGGACACCAGGGACACTCCTGCAGAGGTGGCTGTGTGCTGAGAGGAGCTGGATGCTCTGGGCAGCGGGGAGCAGCACCGTGGGGCTGGAGCTGGGAGGAGAGAGCAGCACAGCCCGGGTTGGTGGTGCAGCACAAGACCCCGTTCCACATCCTGGCTGGCACCATGTGAGCCAGTGCTGAGAAGAGCCCAAAGATGCAATAGGCCAAGTTGCACAAGGCTTTAGTGTTTCCTGTTGCTGTAGCCAGAGATTGCTGCATCCCCTTTTTTCTTTCTTTCTGCAGAAAACCTCTCTTTTTTTTTTTCTTTATCTTTTTATCCTATTTTTCTTTTTTTTTTTTTTTTTTTCCCCCAAACCCCACTGCATCCCTGAGGGGAAAGGGAGCCAGCAGGCAAAGAAGGACTTGGGACTCTGTCTTAGGCTTCTGCTCTGGTGCCATCTTCAGAGATGGGATCTTCAAACCTGGGGATATGGCGAGGTCTGTGGGAGCAGGACAATGTTCTTGGACCTTATGGAGCCTCATGTTCAGTTCCTGTTGTCTTTGGGGTCTGAGACAAGAGGGTCTGAACCAAATCAACCAACGTGGAGAGAAGGGACTGGTCTCTTCAAGTGCTTGCACGGAGCAAGGAGGATTTAGCTTCCCATGCTCTGCCAGTGCCAGGTGGCTGAAAAACAGGGCTGGGCTCAGCTAGGCCATCACTGGAGCTTCTGCTGCAGGAGAAGAGCTGGCCCTGAGCCCTTCCCCTGAAACTTCTCTTCCCCTGGCACAACTGGGGCTGTCTCAGCAGGACAGGGAGGACGAGCCTCACTCAGCACTGGCTGTGCAAGGAGGGGATGCCAGGGACACCCAGCCTTGTCACAGTGCCAGGCTGTGCAGAATGGGGTTCCCAGCAGTGCCTGAACCAGGTGAGATCTCGTTTGTTTGCATAGGGTGACCTGGACACTGGGAAGGGCTTTGCACTTTGTGACTGGTATCAGGAAAACCTTTTGTCTCCTCCCAAGTCACCTGGCTCTCCACACACCTTGCAGAGGGAAGGCAGTTCAGCACCTTGCTGGCTCTCCAAAGGAACTGAGCTGAGCCCAGAGCTGCTGGGGCATCTGCACATGCTGCTCTGCTGGGAAGACAACATGCTGCTGAGCTACATAGCACAGGCACTGTGGGTGTGTGGGCACTGGTGTCACTGGGCTGCACTGGTCACCCACACACATGGGAACCCCCTGGTTTTCAGTGAGCATGGACATGGGGAAGGCAGCTCTGCCCCACCCTGGCATGCTGGCCCTGGCTCAGGTGCAGCCTGGAGATGCTGCTGACACTCTGAGCAGCCAGGGATTGCAAATGCCAGATTTCGGCAAAATCCCAGAGACTGATCTTTGGTTGTCCTGGCTCAGGTCGGGACTGCACAGCAGGGTCTGGCTGGCCTGACACTGATGCTGGGCACTCAGCAAAGCTGAGTTTCCCCTGCCTGGAGAGCATCACCGTGAGGAATGTTTAGCCATGGAGCTCTCCTGCACAGAGGCTCTGGAAGCAGGACATCCCCTGATGCCCTTTCCATGCTGAATACTGGGGTTTTCCCCAGGGGCTGTTGTCTGACTTACCACTATCCCTCACAAAATTCCCCTCTGCTGCTGGATCTTGCTCACTGCCAGCCCTGTGCCACGCTGTGCCAGCTGGGGGGCTGCAGTGTCCTGGGAACAACATTGCCAACCACAGCCATGAGGTGGAGTGGGGAACAGTCCCTGTGCCACGAGGTGGATGGATGGGCAGGGAGCCAGGGGAATGGTGGAGCTGCAGGCTGTCACCTTCCTCCATCTCCTTGTCCGTGGAACTGATGGGACTGATGCTTCTGTCCTGCTCTTAGTTAAGCACAGTGTGCACTGCTGGGCTGAGGGTTTTCTCTGGGTGGATAGTGAGATGGCAGCAGGTGCCAGTGGGGCAGCTTTGCCCAGCTCCTGCCTGCTCCCTGGCATCTGGGGCTCTTGTGATGGGTCCTGTGTTCTGCACACTGGAGGCACTGCTGTCCCCAGTGCTGTGTCCTGCTGCTGCCTGCACCCAGCACATGGTACCACCCTGTGCCATCACAGCCAGCACCATGACACTCCCACAAGGACCAGGACGCCAATTCCAGATGGCCAATGTGTAGAGCAGAGTGGCTACCAGCAGGCACAGACTGCCACTGCCTGTGTCCCTGTGCAGGGAGATGCTCAACACAAGGCTTTGTTGAGAAGCCTCTGCTGCTTGCAGAGAAACCCCATGGGACAGGCTGCCTGAGCTCAGAGGAAGACTGCTGGGCAAGGAGCTCCTCAGGTGGCTGCTGGAACCAGGATGGGACAGCTGGCAGTACCCTAAGGATCTCCAGGAGAGCTCAGCACAGCCTGGGCCTCCTGTGCTGCTGAGTCGAGGTCCGTGGCCACTGCGGGCCAGAGGGCCAGGACAAGCCCTGGAGCTGGAGGATGACTGTGGCCCCGAGCTGGGCAAAGGCACTGGGGAGTGGGGGTGATGGGGCAGGCACCCCTCATCCCCAGGGCACCAGGAGGCAGGTGAATGTGTTGGTACAAAGGGGTCGTGATGAGTGAGGGATCTGGGTATCCCATGGCACAGGGCATGGCAGACCCTGTGCTAGGCAAAGGCACCCTCAGTGCTGCCTGAGGGGTGAACTGAGCCATTGCCCCTTCCCTCTCTGCAAGGATAATCCCAGAGATGGTGGAAGGCACAGGGAGACACCAAGGGAAGAAGCACGTTTGCACTGAGCCCCCAGGCTGGCGTGGCTGGGCTGAGCACCCGCATTTTATTGCCCCTCTGCTGCCCAGGTGGTCCCTGCCCTGCAGGAGCAGGGCAAGAGGGGTGGTGTGTGCCCTGGCATGGCAGAGGGACAGGGTGCAGCCATCCTGCTCCGGGGGGCCCTTAGTAGAGCAGTAAGGATGCACTTTATCAGAGCAGGGAAGCAGAGCCGTGAGTGCTTTCAGGCTGCAGGAATCCCACGAGAGAACGCGTTTGGATAATCATGAGGAGTGTGATGGAGGAGAGCAGGCTTCTTCCCCCACACCTCCTCTCCTGCCCCTGCTTTCCCTTGTGATGCACTTTGAGTGGATGAGGATGGGGTTCAAGCTGTGGCTCCAGCTCCCTGGGAACACTGGTTGAACCTGAACCCATCACAAACTGCTTCAGCCCCTTCACCCCACAGGCAGGGCTGTCTCAGGCTCTGCCTGTCCCGGGTGCTGTGAAGGCAGGCAGGCAGGCAGGGGGATGGCTGCTCACCTCCATGCATGTCCAGGCCACCTTAGTTACACGCACAAGAAGAGCAAATGCATCATCACCCAGCTGGGGTTTGCTGGAGGGGAAACTGGGCTAGAACAGGGAGGGGATGGGGCTTCTCCCAGGGTTTCACCCCTCTCCCAAATCAGGCAATAAAACAGTGTTTCCTTCTCACTGTGTGGACACCTTTTGTCGTGTCCCTCTGCCACGGGCAGCCTGGGGCTGCCTGAGATCTCTCAGTGTTTCCCTGCCACGCTGGACCCTGTGGTTTTCCAGCCTTCACCGTGTCAGCACATGGCAGAGGGGGTTGTACAGTGGGGTGCATGTGTGATGGGGGGATACATGCAGGGAGGTGCAGCCATTGAAACCCACATTTCCACATGACCACAGTTGTGAGCTGCATTTTCCCTGGGGCAGTTTGCAAAAATAAGATGCAGGTAACAGCTCAAAGGCTGAGGGAACGTAGCTCTGTTGTGGTAACTGGTTTGGGTGGCACCTGCCCAGGTCGTTCTGCCTTGCTGGGAGGAGGCTGTGAAGTGGGACCAGGGCACTGCTGCCCACAGCTGCAGCCTGGCAGGAACCAGGCAGGGTGGAGCTGAGCCCCTGGGCTCTCCAGGCTGGGCTGCACAAGCAGGTAAGTGCCCCGCAGGGACGGGGTGCCAGGTCCCAGCTTGCTGCTGGTGCTCACCAGTGTCCAGAGGGTCCCAGGAGCTGTTAGGCAGGAGGAGACGTTGGGGTTTATGTCGGTGTTTCTGAGGTGCCAGCTGTACTCGTTGGATTTCACACATCAATAAAACTTATATTTATAGTGTACTGCCTGAATGTCTCCTGTTCCTCAGCGTCTTGAGAGAACACGTGTGCAGGTGCGTGAGGGCAGGTGTGTGTGCCCAGGTACGAGTTGTGGAGAGGGGGCAGTGTCTGGGAATGGTCTCCAGCATTACCCAGGTGTGACCCCTCTGTCCCAGCACACCTGGGGTGGGCTGGCACTTCCCGATCCAGGGACCGAGCAGGGAGCATCTGGCCCCACCGGCACAGCTGTTTCTCGTCTCAGCACTACCAGAGCCCATGTGGAAGCAGCGTAGGGTAGGTACAGATGGTACAGATGTGTGTGTGGCACTCGTGTGTTACACAGCCAGGCAAAACCCGGCTGTGCCGCCTTCCCTCCGGAGCAGAACTCGTCCTTGCAGCCGCCAGTTGCTCCCACGGGCAGCACCTGGGGATGCAGAGCCACCAGGTGTGTCCGGAGGGAACCCCCGCCCGCAGCACGGCTGGTAAGACCCCAGCCCCTTTTGGGGCACAGCTTTCCCTCGCTGCCCGTCCCTCCGGCCGCGCTCCCATCCTGCCCGGGGAGCTGGCACGGCTGAGCTGGCACGGGCTGAGCGTGGGGCGGGACGGGCCGGGATGGCGTTGCAGGAAGTTCGAGCTGCAAAAGAGCCGCCTCCGCAGCCGAGCCTGCGATCGGGACGGGCACGGAAGGAGGCGGATGGGCAGCATCGGGCTCCGCTCCGTGAGCTCAGCGCCCGGCAGCAGGAGCACGGGGGGCCGTGAGGAATCCTGCTGGAGGAATCCTGCTGGAGGAATCCTGCTGGAGGTAACCCCGCCGCTTTCGGCACGGCCGTCGCTCTCGCCTTGCTTGGCACCGGCTCCACCATTGCCCTGGACTCGGTGTCCCGGCACCGCCACGGCCTCGGCCGCCGTGGGCATCGAAACAGGGCGGTGGGAGGCCACGGTGAGCGGGGGTGGGTGGGACACGCCTGTCTCAGGGTCCTTGGAAGGATCCGCGGCGATCGGCAGAGCGGGCTGGGAAGGGGCTGGGAACTGGACGTGGGACACACTGGGGCTCGCTCGCTGCAAGGGCATCGAGGCCGGGACACCCAGGTTCAAGGTCAGCTCTGCTGCCCCTGTGGCTTAGTTTGTCCGTCTGTATGACATGAAAAGGGAGAGTAAAGAGCCCGGGCTGTGGGAGGTGTGAGCGAGCCGTCACCCTGCTGGTCTCTTCCTATCTTACACCCTCCCCACCCTGTGCCTCAGTTTCTCGGGATGTTGTGGACTGTGAGCACACCCTGTGCTCCTGAAGGATCACCCTGCTGAGCTGGGGCGGGAGCCTGAGTCAGCACCGGCACAGCCGGTTCTGCAGGACTGGACCGTATTGGGGCAGGTAAGGCTGGGCAGGGCACTGCTGCACATCCCCACAGCACCATCCTGCTCTGCCCTACGTGGGACAGCGGCCGAGCACCCCAGAGCCCCTCATCCACCTGTGGGCATCCTCTCTTTCAGGTGGAGGATGTCACGGGCCATGCAACGCCAGAGCTGCCTGCCCTGGGGCATCTGGGCACAGCTGCAGAGATCCCTGTCAGGGACAGGGGGGACCCGGGGTGTGTATGTGTGTGCTGCTTCAGTGCCAGGTGAGCTGGGCTCTGTGCCTGTGGGACTCTGCCCTTGACTCTGCCCTGCTCCCAGGGAAGCCTGTTCCTGTTCGATATCCCTCCCCAGCTGTGCAGTGTGTGGGTCACACCAGTAAGGTGTGAACAGAGTGGGTTGGGTGGTCTTGGCTCTGCTGGGCTGGAGAAGGCCGTCCCTGACTGTGTGTGTTTTATTTCCCCCTCAGGCACTGCAGGCAGCTGCTTCCTCAGGAAGATCCTTTGCACAAGCAGCATCTCCCTCTCCAGGTACAGTGCCACAGGGCTGGGCTGTTCACCATGGAACCTGCGTGGCTGAGGTGGCTGCCTTGGGACCAGGGGGGCTCTGCAGGGAGAGACACTGCTTTGCTTCCACCTAGAAAAGCACCCAGACCCAACTCCCTGCCTGCTCTGAATTCAGCCCAGCTCCTCTGCCTCGCCACGGGTGTGCTGGGGATGCAGAGCACATTCCTTGCTGACCTGCCTTCAGTTCCCAGCCATGCCTTTGCCCTGGCCCTGCGCTCTCCCTTGCTGTGGGGGAAGGAAGGGGTGAGCTGGTTCCATGCAGCCCTTCCCAGAGCACTCACCTGTGATCTGCCCACCCTGCCCCAGGCAGGCCTTGGAGCTGCTGGCCCTGCCCTCCTCATGACACTCTCCCTCCTCTTCCAGGGGCTATGTTGGCTACCAGGAGAACTCTGTCCAGCCTGGCTCCTCTCGCCACAGCCCGTCCCAGCTGAGAAATGTGGCCTCTTCTGGTAAGCTTGAGCCCTGCACTGGATGGAGGGGGTTGGAGGAAGCTGCTGTCCTGGGCACTGTGAGGGTTAGCAAGAACTGTGTGCTGTCCCTTCTATGAAGGAGCCTCACTGCAGTGGCTTGGGGCAGGCAAATCCCCCAGTCTCCTGCCAGTGAGAAGCCCCTGTCTTGTTAAGCACCTTCCTCTTCCCAGCCGCCATCAAGAAACACCAGAAGAGCCTGTCTGCATGGTTCACCCACCAGCCCAATGAGGAGAGGCAGTTTGGCCCTTCCTTCTCCCTGGATGCAGTCCATGTGGACCCAGTGATCCGGGAGAGCTCCCTCGAGGAGATTCTGAAGCCCTCACCTGACCTAACCGTCCATACCCAGCTCCAGCAGCCCTGCAGGCAGGTTATCAGCCTCCACAACCTTTTTGACGTGGATGCCTGTGGGCGGCAGGTGAAGAACGTGGTGCTGTACGGCACCGTGGGCACGGGGAAGAGCACCCTCATCAAGAAGATGGTGGTGGACTGGTGCCATGGTCGCCTGCCCCGCTTTGAGCTGGTCATCCCCTTCTCCTGTGAGGACCTGTCCCACAGCCATGCCCCCATCTCCCTGCGGCGCCTCATAACCAAGAAGTACCAGCACCTCCGGGAAGTGGTGCCCGTGCTGGGCACTTCCAACCTCAAGGTGCTCTTCATCCTCAATGGCCTGGAGCGCCTAAACTTGGATTTCCGCCTGGCTGGCACGGAGCTGTGCTGTGACCCCAATGAGCCTGTGCCCCCCTCTGCCATCGTGGTCAACCTGCTGAGAAAATACCTCCTGCCTGAGGTGAGTGTCTCACTCCAGCTCCTTCGTGCTGGGGAGAGGCTGGGTGTGAGCCCTGAGGCACCACGGGTGGGATAATTCCTTGCAGTCCAGCTTGGCTGGGAGCAAACAGGCAGCATGCATTCCTGGAGGGACTTGCCAAGGTGGCCTCATGTCCGTGTTACTGGGTGGTCTCTGTGGGATCTTTAGGGAGGCAAGGCAAAGGGGGCAGTGTGCTGGGCTGTGCTCTTCCAGACTCCATATGTGTCTAGCAGGGGATGGGGAAAGTCCTTCCGTCCCCTCTCCCCAATCCAGATTTGATCCAGTGCCCTTTGGGCAGCAGCTTCTCGAACCTCAGCCCTTGGGTGGGGTGACCCTTGTGCACCTGTGTGTGGGTTACACACCTGGGACCCTGCTGAGGCGCTCCAGACTCACTCAGCCCTCTGCTCCCAGGCCAGCATCATCGTCACCACGCGCCCGTCGGCCGTGCGCCGCATCCCCGGCAAGTTCGTGGGCCGGTACGCCGAGATCTGCGGCTTCTCCGACACCAACCTGCAGAAGCTCTACTTCCAGATGCGTCTCAGCCAGCCTGGCTGCAGTGGGGAGGGCAGTGGGGATCACAGCTCGGCTGAGCAGGAAAACCTGGTGGAGATGTTGTCGAGGAACCTGGAGCGCCACAACCAAATAACCGCTGCCTGCTTCCTGCCCTCCTACTGCTGGCTGGTGTGCACCACGCTGCACTTCCTCTACTTCACCAGGACGGTGCCTCCCAGCCAGACCCTCACTGGCATCTACACCAGCTTCCTGAGGCTCAACTTCAGTGGGGAGGTGCTGGACAGCACCGACCCCACCAACATCTCCATGATGAAGTACGTGGCCAAGACAGTGGGCAAGCTGGCCTATGAGGGGGTGATGTCCCGCAAGACCTGCTTCTCAGAGGATGACCTGCAGCAGTGCTTCGAGGTGGAGATGAAGACTGAAAGCGAGCTCAACCTCCTGGAGGTTTTCCGCAGCGATGTCTTCCGCTTCTTCCTCAGCCCGTGTGTGCAGCCAGGAAAAGAGCACACCTTTGTCTTCACCATCCCTGCCATGCAGGAGTACCTGGCAGCCCTCTACGTGGTGCTGGGTGAGAAGAAGACCCTGGCACAGCGAGTGGGGAAGGAGCTGTCAGAGGTCCTTGGGAGGGTGAGTGAAGACGTGGCTGTGGTTGTCAATATCATCTCCAAGGTGCTGCCCCTGCGCTTCCTGCCAGTGCTCTTCAACCTGCTCAAAATCTTCCCTCGTTACTTCTCCCGGCTGAGTGGCAAG
This sequence comes from Calyptomena viridis, assembly GCA_013390005.1. Classification (NCBI taxonomy): domain Eukaryota; kingdom Metazoa; phylum Chordata; class Aves; order Passeriformes; family Eurylaimidae; genus Calyptomena; species Calyptomena viridis. The sequence goes on from WEIV01018099.1 coordinate 305,741, forward strand.
GAGAGGGATGCTATTGCCCACACCATGGCAGAGGAGCTGTTCAAAGAGGAGGACTACTACAATGATGATGTCCTGGACCAGATCAATTCCAGCATCCTGGGCGTGGAGGGCCCCATGCGCCACCCTGACGAGGCCCCTGACGACGAAGTCTTTGAGCTCTTCCCCATCTTCATGGGTGGGATCCTCTCCCGCCGTAACCGCGCCATCCTCGAGCAGCTGGGCTGCTCCATCAAGAACCTGGCAGCCTTTGAGATCGCCAAGGCCATGAAGAAGACGGTCATCAGGAAGAGCCGCAAGGGCCTGCCCCCCTCCGAGCTCATGGACTACCTGTTCTTCCTGCACGAGTTCCAGAACGAGCGTTTCACGGCCGAGGCCGTGCGCTCCCTCCGCGCCGTCAACCTCGCGTCCATCAAGATGACCCCCCTCAAGTGCTCTGTCCTGGCGTCTGTCATGAGTGCCACGTGTCACGAGGTGGAGGAGCTGAACCTGACCTCCTGCAACCTCGACAGCAGCAGCCTGAGGACCCTCTTCCCAGTCCTGCTCCGATGCAAAGCTCTCCAGTGAGTACGACCTTCTCCTGTCCTTGGGCAGCGCTCAGAAATCGGGCTCTCCCTCGCCTCTTCCTGTTGCAGGGATGCATTAGGAGCCCGGGCATGGAAAAAGTAGGGCAAGGAATACCCGCCCTTGTTTATCCTCAGTGCAGACTTAGGGAACTACAGCTTCCAATATGCAACGCTCCTGTTGCAGCCTTGCTAGGGCACTGCATGCTGGGATTTGCAGTCTCAGCACACCCTCCCGCAGGAATTTTTGGGCAGCTCCCTGCAGCTGGTACAGGCTGTGCCGCCAGCTGCCCTGGCAGCCCCGGGTCCCTCCCCGGAGCCATCCAGTATCCCCGTGTCGCTGTCTCGGGGAGGAGTTGGGCATCCCAGAGGTGGGAGTCTGAGCTATGCAGGTGTTTCCACAATCGTTCCAGAACATTTGTGGAGCTGCAGGTCTTCCTGCTGCCCAGGTGGTGGCGAGACGTGCTCAGCAGAGTTGGACCAGGCTCTGCAGCTGGGCTGTGCCGCACTTCCTTCCTCCAGATGCTCAGGAGGGTTTGGGGGAATCCTGATCCCTCCTCAGACCTTCACCCACCCCGCATATCCCGCATCCCTTTCCCCTGCCCTGCTTCTGCTGGCACTGGCCCTGCAGGCTGATGCTCCGGGGCGGTGCCCGTGTGCTCCCTTTGGGACAGGAAACCTGGCATGGCCTGGTTTGGGGAGCTCAAGTAGGGCAGTGATGGGGAAGGCCAGGGAAAACAGAGAGGGCAGGGTTGCCAGGCTCACAGGTCACAGCCATTTTGGTCCTGCCACCCCTGTGTCTTGCTCTGCATCAGTCTGCAGCTCAACAGCCTGGGCTCCGATGCCTGCAAGGAAATCCGGGACCTGCTCCTGCATGACAAGTGTGTGGTGAGCAGCCTGCGGTGAGTACTGCCCCTGCCCCTGCATGGCACTGTCACTGCTGCCCACCACGTGCCCTGGCATTCCCTGAGCTCCCGTGTCCACAGGCTGGCCAATAACCCCGTGGGCGAGCAGGGGGCTCAGTACCTGGCCGAGGCGCTGGCAGGGAACCGCTCGCTGACCCACTTGTCCCTGCTGCACACGGGGCTGGGGGACGGCGGCGCCGAGGCCATCGCTCAGCACCTGGCCCAGAACCAGCACCTCCAGGAGCTCAACCTGGGCTACAACTCCCTGACGGACACAGCTGCCCTGAGCGTGGTGGAGGTGGCCAAAAAGCACGAGACTCTGGACAAAGTGCAGTGAGTTCACGCTGCCCCGTGTCCTCCCTTTTGCTGGCAGTGCTTCCGACCCAGTCTCCCTGTCCCGTCTGCCTCCGTCCTTCCCCTCAACCCTCACGGTGTCTCCTGCTCCTCTTTCCAGCCTGTACTTCAATGACATCAGTGAGGATGGCAAACGGGCGCTTCACAGCCTGCGCATGGACCGGGATGGTGTCAGGGCTCTGGTCTTCCTCACAGCAGGCACTGATGTCTCAGATTACTGGTCCCACATCCTGAACGTGGTGCAGAGGAACCTGCCCTTCTGGGACCGGGATCGGGTCCGGCAGCACCTTGCCCTCCTCCTGCAGGACCTGGAGAGCAGCCGCAGCCAGACTGCCAATCCCTGGAGGAAAGCCAAGTTCCTCCGAGTCGAGAGCGAGGTCAAGAAGATGCTGGGGAAACTGCAGGATGGGACCCTGTAACCCACTGCCCAGCCACTGGCCAGGGAGGGCGCAGAGTGAGCCCCAGCCCCCTGTGCCCTTATCCACAGGGAGATCCTGAGTGGATGGGTGCTGTCCAAGATGTTGGGTACGTGGGGCTCAGCCCTCTCCGTGGGCAAGGCTCAAGTGTGGGAATGGTGCAGAGACCAGGACAGGAGCAACTGGGACTTGTTCTTCTGGGCTCGTGGAGACCCAGCTGCTGTACCCTGGCCACGGCAGTGGCAGAGGGCAGGACTCAGGCGTGTTTGTGAATCCTTGGGGAGCATTAAAGTGCACCACTTAGTTTTCAAGACTCAATCTCCTCTTCAGGCTCTTCCTGGGGAGGAATGTGGGAGCTGCTGGTGCAGCCACCCCTCCAGCAGATGGAGTGGAGGGCTCTGCCCCTTCCCCATCCCACAGGGTTTGCATGGGGCAGCCCACTTCTGCTCCAGCTTGTGTCAAATCAGTTGGTCTTCCCCACTGCGTGTCTCCCTGGAAGCCAAGACACCAGGATCTGTTCCCAAGCTGGGTGTCCCAGGGTGCTGGTCCCTGCTCCCAGCTGAGGCTGGCAGTGCCCCGGGGTTGGGAGGGCAGGGGAGACGTCGGGGCTGTTTAACCATTAAACCTGGGGCGTCTTGGAAGAGGCGGGGACGCTCCCCTGCCACTTCATCCTGTACCTTGCTCCCTCTCACATTCCATGCAGCCATGAAGCAAACAAAAGGTATGTGCTGGGGCACTGGGGCTGCGTCCTGTGGAGACCCTTGCCCACACTCGTGTCTCCAGGCCCTGCTTCCACACGGAGCAAGGCAATGTCAGAGCCCGGGCAGGCCATGGGAAGGAGCTAGAGGCATGCAGGAAAATGCAGATGGACGATGTGGGGATACTGGGGAGGAATCTCCTCTCCCTGGGTTTGGGGTTCCTTGTGCCAGAGGAGGGTTGGGGGGGTGTTTATGGGGAGGTCTGCCAGGGAAAGCCTCTGTCTCCATCCCCTGGTTCCAGGGTCGTCTCTGAGGTCCTGGTGACCCTTCTCATCCCTCTCTCAACAGCCCTGTAAATCCCCAGGACTAAACTCCATCTGCCTGGCCCCACTTTGCCCCCAGTGCTGTAGGATCCTGCTGGGCTGGGCAGTGAGTGCCTGTTGGACCTGGGAATGCAAGAGGGCAGTGGTGGTGGGGCCAAGGGACAAGCTGAGCCGGGGACACAGGGATTGGGAGGGCTGTGTGTGCTTGGAAAACCCCCTCACCTGGCATGGCAGGCTCAGCCTAAGAATAGAGAAACCCTGAGTGCTTGAGAGCTTGGGGTCTGCTCCCAGCCCACCACCTCCTGTGCTGACCTCTCCTCTCCCTCTGCAGGGCTCGAGGGGGACAAGACATCCATCATGTAAGTTCTGAGCTCCCCTTGGCCAGGGACTTTCTGGGGCTTGTGGCCTCACAACTGGGCTGTGCTGGGGCACATCTCAGCTGAGGTGGGGTGGGGCACAGCTGCCAATCCCAGCTGCCTGTCCAGGAAGCTCTTCCCTGAGTTGTTAGTCAGGAGAGGATGTGGGGGATGATCCAAGAGGGAGATCTCCTCCTAACTTTCCCCAAGGAAGAGAAGGCACAGGATCTGTGGCTCAGCTGGCTCTTCCTGCGAGGAACAGGGTCCCCGAGACTGGAGAGGGCAAGGGGAAGGCCATCCTGCTGCACTAACATGGCCTCTCCTGCCCCTTTATCATTTCAGAAAATTCGAATTTAACCCCAAAGATGGGATCGACAACCCTGCCTTGACACTGACTGAGGACACGGGTAAATAAATACCCTCATCTCCCAGGGTGTCCCTGTGTCTGCATGGGGTTGTGGCACCTGTGGGCACTGCCAGGGTCCTGTGCTCTCACACCAGGGAGCTGTGGGAGGTGAACACAAGGCAGCAGGGATGGGGAGACCCCGGGATGGGGTAGAGAACTTGTGTTAGGCTCCCTGCAGGAGCTGACGGGCTGTGCCCCCACACAGATGGTGAGGGTGTGGGGGAGCCCCGCTTCTACCTCCTCACCAAGGACAGCACGGAGACCTTCGGCTTCTGCCTCCACGAGGAGCTGGTGTGCCAGGGCCACGTCATCCGGCAGATCGAGCTGGGGGGGGTGGCCCAGCGCAGGGGGCTGCAGGAGGGGGACCGCCTCCTCCAGGTCAATGGCCACTTCGTGGACCACATGGACCACCAGAGGGTAAGGTGGGAGCACCCCGGGGCACCCATCGGTGGGATGGGAACAGGGTTCACAGCCTGGGTCCTTCCAGGTGGTGCAGAAGATCAAGGCCAGTGGGAACCAGGTCCTGCTGGCGGTGCTGGATGGTGAGTCCTATGAAGCTGCCAAATCCCTGGGCAGGGACCTGTCCCAGATGCTGCCAGATGACATCCGCCCACGCCTCTGCCACATCACGAGGGACAAGAGCGGGTTTGGCTTCAGTGTGTCATGTCCAGAAGGTAAAGCAGGCAGTGGGATGCTGGCACCCCACTCTGTCCCTGCATGATACCATCACTGCTGCCCACCACGTGCCTGGGCATTCCCTGAGCTCCTGCATCCACAGGCTGGCAAATAACCCCTGATCTCCTCCCTGCAGGCACCAAGGGCACCTTCCAGCTGTCAGTGCGGCAGGACGGGCCAGCAGACAGAGCAGGGGTGCCACCAGGCTCCTGGCTCCTGGAGCTCAACGGGGACAGCGTGAAGAACTACTCTCAAACTCAGCTCACCAAAAAGGTGCTTATTCCCAGCGTGGGTGGGAGGGGGATGAGGCTGAGAACGTCGCTGAGCGCCCTGTGCTTCCCCCCCAGCTTAAGCAGAGCGGCAATAAGGTGACACTGCTGGTGGCATCCAGTGCTGTGGAGGAGTTTTACCGCCTGCAGGGCCTGCGGATCACGGCTGCCTTGGCAGACACCTCCTGGCTCCCCTTCAAGGTCCGGGAGCTGCACATGGTGAAGGGCCCGGCTGGCTACGGGTTCCTGCTCAAGGAGGATGACTGCAGCTCGGGGGGCGTAGGTGAGGGGGCTCAAGGGGTGGTCTGTACCTGGGTGAGGTGTGTTTGAAGGCTGGGTCTCTGCCACAGCCCTGTCCCCACCTGCACACGGGGGTGAGCAGTGCCAGTTCCCCCCTGGCTGGGTGCTCTGGGAGCATCTCCCCACCCTCTCTCTGCCCCGCCGTGCCAGGCCAGTTCCTGTGGGATGTGGAAGCGGGGCTGCCGGCCGAGCAGGCAGGGATGAAGGAAGGGGACCGTGTCCTGGCTGTGAATGGTGAGAGCATTGAGGGGCTGGACCACGAGCAGACAGTGCACAGGATCCGTGCCCATGACGACCAGGTGACACTGCTGGTCATCGACCCCGCTGGCGACGAGTTCTACCACTCGGTAGGTTTTGGGGACCCAACGTGGTCCTGCCCTGGCTGGGGAGCACTGGGGTGCTGTGAGGCTGGATGGTGGGATGGGGGTCTTGCCCCAGGCCTGCATAGTGAGGTTCTCCCCAGAGGACCTGGCTGGGAGTGCAGCACCAGGAGCTGTACATCCATCCCTCTTCTGCTCTTCCAGATCGGGCTGTCCCCTCTGCAGTTCTTTGAGGACAGTGACCCTCCCTCAGGCTCCTGCACGCCCTCCCTGCCCTCTCTGAGTGGCTCCCCTGGACTCTGTCATGTTGAAGTGGGACCAACTGGACCTATCTCCTGGCTGGTGGCTGCTGCCAACAGTATAGAGCTCGTACAGGTAATTCCCCTCACCAGACTCTCAGGGCAGTGCTCACAGCCTGGCAGTGCTCTCAGGGATTTTCTCCTGCTCTGCCCATCCTCCTATTTCCCTGGCACCTATGGCATGGACAGGAAAGGGCTGAATGGTCCCCTGGCCACAGGGGCCAGGCAGAAATGCCCCTCCAGCCACCCATGGGGTGAGGGAGGAGCATGTGTGTGCTGCCACAATGCCCCCGCTGTGTCCCCACAGAGACAATGCCAAGAAGAGAAGAAAATGCTGTTTGAGGCATTTTAGTGGCCCAGGAGCCTCTGGACAGGCTCCCCCACACAGCACCTGCACCCAGGCCATACCAGCCCATCAGTGCCCCTCATGCACAGCATGGACCTTGCACACACAGCTCCTGTGTCTCCGTGCCCGTGATGGGGCTCACAGCACCACACCTCCCAGAGACTCTTCTCTGCTGATGGACATGGCTCCCAGCTTGTACTGACCATGGTGGCAGCTCCTCGTGACCTGAAGACAGATGTGTGTCTTTGCCAGCTCAGAAATCCAGGGATTTCTCAGGACACTGCACTGAAGCACCTGCCCAGCTCCAGGCTCTAAGAGTTCCCAGGAGAGCCGAGGCACTGCCCTCCACACTGTGACCCAGGGGACTGGGGAACCTGAAACCCAGGGCTGACCTTCCTGCTGCTGTGTGAAGGGGAAAAGGAGCATTGGAGGCCAACGAGATGCTGGAGAAACCCCCCAGCTCTCAGCCTGTTGTCTCAGATGTGCCCTTGCATGGACGTTTCCTGTGCTCCTCCCATCCTCCCTGTGAACCTGTGGGCAGTGAGTGTCCACCACCCAGCACAGCACTGCTCCTGCACCACCCAGCTGGGGTGTGATTAAAGGACAAATCCACACTGCTGTTCGTGTGGGTAATGTTACAGAGAGGATACTTGACAGGACCCATCCTCTCTTACCGAGCTTGGGGCAGCTGTGGAGTTGGGCAGTGGATGTGGGGAGCTCTCCAGGTGTGCTCATAGGGAGGTAAGGGCTGAGAGCCATCCCAGGAGCCCCAGGGCACTGTAACTCCAGGGTTCTGAGGCCGAGTTCTTGTGTTCTCCCTGGCATTGGTTGTTCCTGAGGGTTCCCCTTGCAGGTGTCACATCGGGAACATCCATTCACACACAACACTGGGGGAGTGGGGCAGGAGGGAGCCCAGGAGGGGAAGTTTTACCTCTCTGTCAAGCGCGGGAGAGTGAAAACAAGCACAGAGTTTTGCATGTGGCAAAGCCCACAAACCTCTGGCTGAGGTTTTACCTCTGCTAAAACCAGCCCCTTCTCGAGCTGGGCGGAAACACAACGATGCAGGCGATGGCTCCTTCAGGCAGGGAAGTCTCTGCCTCTGTGCTCCCCTCTGAGCTGAGCTCAGGCATCCAGAGTGCAAGGAATCCATGTCCAGAGCCTGTGGGACATGGGTGTTTTGGGGCTGAGTGGTCAAGGGAGAGCTGGGCTAAGCTTGGTCCCTGCAACTGCAGTCAGAACATTCCCAAGCAAAAGCAACCTTTGCTTGGAGTCTCACATGTAACTCCAACTTGGAGTGAATCATGCCCAGAGAAGCAGATAGTTAGGAATGCAATTGCTCAAGCACGTTCCCTGATCTCTTTGGATCAGAGCCACGGTGATTTTTGTATTTGGCTCTCACAAAGCTGGTGTTGCCCTCCCCAGTTCTCTCCCCAGGTATTTGTGGTATCCTGGAGCTGGCCAGGGCACCCGCTGGTGGTCAATCCGGCTTGACTATTAGCCAGAATCCATTAGCTCCTAATGGGAAAAGCCTCAGGAACACGGCCTCAATAAACGTTGACATATTTGAGGTCAATATAATCCTTAGGAAAATTTGCCCAGGTAATTAAAGCCAGACAAGGAGTTGCCTGTCCCAGAAATATTTACCAAGCTTTACCAAAGGCAATAAAATAAAGGCAGAGAGTTTTATCCATGCCAGGCTCCCTTGTTGCATCTGGAGCTGCTTCCTGCTGTCCTGTTCTTCTGACTCCTCAGCAAGTGGATGCTTCAGGGGAGGCAAAGGGGTGAGCTCTGTCAGGGGGGTTGGATCCAGAGGTTGAGGCTGTGCTGTCCAAGCTCCAGGCCTGAGCTGAGGGTGCTCGTGTTCCCCAAAATGGTCTGGCCAAACTGCAGCACTTGCTGTTTCTCTTCTCCTTGTTTCCCGCTCACAGCCCCTGTGGTGAGGCTGACACTGGTTTTTCTCAGAGGACATGTCCTTCTGCCTGGAAAAGGAGATGAAAAGAGGATCTGAAGGCAGCAAAGAAACAGAACTGAACTGACTTCCAAGCCCATGTCGTAACTTTTTGAAAGTTTGCTGTTGAAAAGTTCTGACAAACCCTCTCCCTGGTCCCCTTTCCATTCCCCGGTCCCCTTTCCATTCCTTGGCCCCTTTTCACTCCTTGATCCCCTATTCTCTCCCTGTCCCTCTGCTCTCACTGCCCTGCTCCTGCTCTTGCTCCCGTTGGAACCGGGATGGTGGTGACAGGGATGCAGCCCCGGTGGGCTCTGCCTTCTCCTGTCCTTGTTCGCTCCTGTTCCTTCCCATCCCATCCCATCCCATCCCATCCCATCCCATCCCATCCCATCCCATCCCATCCCATGCGGATGCCGGTTCAGCTCCCCCCGGCCGGTCCTGCTCCCGCCCCGGCCACATCCCGCCCGGGGAGCGCGGCAGCGCCGCTTCCTCTTGTCCGGACGGTTCTTAGAAAAGGGAACGCGGCTCCTGGAAAAGGGGAAGCGATCCTGTTTCGCAAGCCCCGCGCGGGGCACGGGAAGGGCGGCGAAGGGTCCCGGCTCCATCCCGGGGGCGGCGGGACCGGCGCGGCCCCCGCGTTGCCATGGCGAC
>WEIV01018099.1:314645-345257 GCA_013390005.1 Calyptomena viridis
GGGGTGGGGGTCCGTGGGGTGGGGCTGGGCTGAGGGGTTCGGGGGTCTGGGGTCCGAGGGGTCTGGGACAAGCCCGGAGATATGGGATGGGTGGGGGAGAGAGGGGTGTGGGATTAGGGGGAGACTTTGGGGGGTGAGAGGTGTGCGGGTGCGGAGTGGGGTGCAGCACTTTGGGGGGAAGGATGGAGTGGCAGGAAAAGGGGGAATGGCTTTGCACTGCCAGAAGGCAGGGTTAGATGGGATATTGGGAATAAATTCCTGCCTGTGAGGATGGGGAGGCCCTGGCACAGGCTGCCCAGAGAAGCTGTGGCTGCCCCATCCCTGGAAGTGTCCAAGGCCAGGCTGGACGGGGCTTGGAGCAACCTGGGGTAGTGGAAGGTGTCCCTGCCCATGACAGCGGTGGAATAAGATGAGCTTTGAGGTCCCTTCCAACTCAAACCGTTCTGGGATTCCGTGTGGGAGCTGGTGGAGAGGTGAGCAGTGGAGGAGAGGCCGGAGGCAGGGTGGGAGTGGGATGTTGAAGTGGGAAGGGAGATCAGCAGCAATGTGAGAGATGGGCTGTTGGAATAGGAGAGGGCAATTTAGGATGGAGGATGCAGACCTGCTCGGGAGAATCTGGGCTCTCTGCATCCCCAGGGCAGTGGGCACAGCCCCAAAGCTGCCAGAGCTCAAGGAACATTTGGACAACACAGGCACAAGGTGGGATTGTGGGGGTGTCTGTGCAGGGCCAGGAGCTGGACTCGATGATCCCTGTGGGTCCCTTCCAGCTCAGGATATTCCACGATTCTGTGATTATCCTGTAGGTGCTGGAGTGGGCACTGGTGGTGCTGGGAATGGGTAGGACCTGGTGGGGAGCTGCAGGTGGGTCCTACCTGTGTGTAACTGCACAAGGGATAAATCTGGGATTTACTGGTTGGAAGGTGAGCCTTGCCCTGGGGCAGAGCCTGGTGTGTGGGTCCTGGAGCATCTGCCTCGTGGCAGGGCAGGTTATTCTTTTGTGAATGAACAGGGACATGTTGCTGAGCTCAGGACAAAGTCTCTTCCTTAAAACCAGGAGCCATGTAAAAAAGTCTGAGCAAACCCCTCTGCAGTAAATACATGGAGTTACACAGACTCAAGGAGTGTGAACTGTAATATTAAAAAGCAAAAACATGTGGTGTGGGAGTTGGACAGGCCTTTTTCCAGTCCCACACCTTTAGGAGGGGCACGGCTCTCTGGGGTCATTAAGACTCTCTCCTCCTCCTCCTTCTTTTAAAATGCCAGGAAATGGCTGTTGCTGGGGGCAGGACACCAGACCTTTTGGCCTGCTGGTGTGATGGGATATGACATTTGATTTATTGGCCTGCCTAGGTGTGCTGGGAAATCCAGTGTTTTAGGAAATCCTGGTGAGTTGGTAGGGAATGACCCAGGGAGGCATAAAATAACCCCCTAATGTTTTCTGTGGGATTTTGGTTGCTCCTCTGATGTTGTTGCTGTTCAGCCCTGCAGTGTGTTTGGTGACACTGGTTCAGAGTTACCCACAGTCCTTGGGAAGTGTCTCCTGGTCTCCTTGTTCCCCCTGGGAGCAGAGCAGGCAGGGCTCATGGGATCCCTCATCCAATTGCCCTGCAGGCTTGTGCATTTCCACTTTTCCTTGTCTTTTCCCTGCATTGTTTATCCATGCAGTGCCTGAGCCTCCTGCAGTAAGTGCTAAAAGCAGGCAGAGCAAATTACTTCTTTAAAGACATATTAAATTATATTCATGCCAAGAAATCACTTTGTGTTGGCTGGCTCAACAAAAGACATGGTTTATAGTTGTGCTTGCTGTGCTTGTGATGAGCTTTGATCACCTACAGTGAGACTGGGATAAAGAAAAAAGCCTCTTTGGGAAGTGCCATTGGTTCTATTACAGACATTGAGGGCCAGCACAAGGGTTAATGTGAGAAAGATAGTTTGAGCATGGAAACAGAATCCTAAATAGGTTTAATTTGCACATGCAACTTTTAAGAATGCACATCTTCATACATAGAATATATAGATATGGATGTCAACTTGTGTTCCACCTCATAACCTGTTCAAGGGAAAAGATTGGCCTGAAAAATGGAAATTTTGAAATGTAGTGGGGATTTGGGGGGTTATTTCACAGCTTTACACCTTCCTAGCAAGTTATTGTACCCACTGCATTGACAGGAAAGCCAAGGCTACCGTTGTATTTGTCACAAGTTAAATATGCACTCTTTTAAATATGCACTGACTTCAGTTTTGCTCGTAGGCAGCATCCAAAAGCTCTTATGTGGAGGCTTAAAGTCTTAAAGAGTTACTTGTTCAGTGTGATTTGTACAGGAGGAAAGATCTGGCTCTGGGAAGCCTTTCAGATTTCAGTTGTACTTGTGCACACTCAGGAGAACAAATCTGAATTAAAAGGCTTTTTAGTGGTGCAGCAAACCCAGGGAGGCTGGTGGTGAGCAGGGCTAAATGAATGGGAGGTGTTAGATTTCTGGGCCAAGAGCATGGAATTACAGGTGCAAATAAAAAAAAAAGACTTGTGTGCATGTTTAATAGATGATGTTTGTGCTGTGTGTGTACACTGCACTCACGACCTCATTTGTTAGTCTGCATAATTAGCTGGGGTTGTCAAAGCATTTGTGCCTCTCTGCTTTCACATGTGACTGATGAATTTCCTATGCAAGTTGATTCTTGTCCAAATATTTTCCCTGTAATGTTCTCCATAAGAGAACACCCGTGCCTGATGTATTTATGTCTCTCAGATTCTTCCATTTGAAGTCCTGATTTTTGTCAGCACTAACCATTCTCCCCCACAGCTGCATGTGGTCACAGAGACCTAAATGGACATCAAATAGCCCTTCCCATCCCTGGGGATATTCACCTTCTGCTGAATGAGGTGATATTTATGCATTTCACTGCAGAAATGCAGCCCACTGGAGTTCTTTGCTGTGGGTGGAACTCGAGGGATAGGTGGGTTAGTCATGAGCTGCTTGGGATGAGGTGTAGGGAGGGCAGAATACATGGAGAAGGAAGAGGAGCTTTGAAACAGAGCTTGGTGATGCCATTCAGTTCCTAGAACTGATGGAGAAGTGCCACCTCAGGTCACTTGCAGTGCAAGTAGAAAAGAGGCCAAATACAAATTCAGCAGGAGATGAGAGATGTTTGAGGAGGTTTTGTTTTGCTGCTGGATTAAGCTGAAATGAGGAGCTGTTAAAGGAAGGGAAAACTGAGTTTTCAGAATTGCCTGGAAGGGAAAATCTTACCTGGGGTGGTAGCACCTGGATGCCTGTCAGGCCTGGGACTCTTAAATCCATAAATTAGTCAGGGCAAGCTGCAGATTCTTAAAAGGGAATTCAATTCCAGGCCTGAAGATCTAGAGGAGATTATTTTTCCTTGAATGAGTAGATAACAGATTCTTTTTTCAAAACTGAGTTGGGGTTGTTTTTTGATTATTTTCTCCTCTTGAGTTTGGAAAATGAAATTGGACATGTCAGTTGTAGGGTTTTTCACAGGCCCAGCTCTTGGAATCTTCATGCTGAGCTTGCAGTGCTTTATTGATATGTCTAAAAACCCCAAAACCTCTCTGTAAAAGGCTTGTTCCTGAGAGAAAAAAGCACAAACCAGGCAAACTTGGGTGGGTTTGGCTGCTAATTTAAAACCAGGGATTGCTCCTCTTTGTTGCCATCACACCTCATTGAAAATATTTGCTGCTTCTTGCTGTTTCCTTCCACATTGCTGGTCCCTGTGGAAGGCTGGGTGGCTGCTGAGGGGCAGCTGTTCCCAGGGCTGGGAACATTCCTTTGGACTATGTCATGATGCTGCAAGTGCACATGTAGAGAAAAAAGCAAAATGCAACTGGTTTTGTTGCTGCTGTGTTATAAAACCACCAAGTTTGCTCAAGAGGCAGCAGTTCCTTGTTACGTAGCATTGTTTCACTGCTTATCTTGGCTAATTTTGGTCTGCTTGGTAAGTAAAGAAGCTGATTTGATAATAAAATAACAGCAATTTTGACCTTTCTGTTAACTGTTTGAGGTGTCTTTGTGAGTCACTTCTTGGGAAGTGTTTAATAGGGGCTCTGAGAACAAGGGGTTTGCAGAACTCGCTTCTGCTGTGGGGAAATGGTTCTAATTGATATCAAAGGCTGTGACATGACAAATACAGTGGGTCTGCTGCTCTCATAGCTGGGTATTTTCAAAGGGAACAGCCAAACTGCTCTCTCAGATGGCTGAGGGAAGTGCATACTCTGACTTGTTTGCTTGCTTAATGTGGCTTCCTCCTAAGAACTGTTTGTAAAGGCTCTAAACCCACTGTAGAATAAACAATTTCTGCTGAAGAAAAGGTTTTGCTACCCCAGAGCACAACTCAGCTGTGTCTGAGGAGCATATTTAGAACCTATTCATGCTTCATAGTGAAACTATTTTTTTTTCAGGGGACAAATGTGTTGACTCAATTTGTTGATATGGTTCATTGTACAATGTTCACAGGCTCCAAGGAAGCAGCAGTTGAGGCAGCAGCATCAATTAACTAAGTCAGCTGTCTGGCCATCCATCTCCTTATCTAGACCTCCTAATCCTTGGCAGCCTCTTCAAAATGGAGGGGAAACTTTGGCACTTGATTTTCCTGTGTGTTCTTGCAGAGGCTTTTTTTAGGCATGTCATTTTTGTGATGGCAGTTTGATTTTTCTGTTTGAGGTTCCATGCACCGTGTGCCTTTCTGTTCTCTGAAACTGAACCTTTCTCAGTCAGCTCTTGTTAGAGACACTGCTGTAAGTCACAGAGAATTGGAGATGTCACTTCACAGGGTTGCTTTTTGCACATCCCCTGAGTGGCAAACTGCTAAAATGCTGTTTCAGAACTCTGTTTACCACCAGTGTTTAAGGGAAGTAGGCATTTAATGTGCATTGTAGGGAACTGCTCAATTCCTCCTGAAGGTTTCACAAGGTTTTGTGGAGATGATGTGCTGCAAAAAGATGTTAAATTGTTCTTTTGCCTTTTCCTATCCACTGCACTTAAGCCCTGCATTGTTTAATACCTGTAATTATACCTGGCAGTGTCATGAGTTTAACAGTCAGATAACATTCATTATTATGACAGGTAGGAAACTGTAGCTACATTTTGTGCTGTGCTTCCTCTCAAGTTTACAGTAAATCACAGAATACAGAATTGTTAGCCCCTAAAACTTATATCAGCTGCTGGTTCTTGTAAACTTGATCTCATACTGGCCTCACAACTTTAATTTCAGCCCTTTTTATAACTGAAATTGCACTACTTAATTTTTCAAATTGCTGCTTTGCCATCAGCTCTCCCTTTTATTCTCTCACTTCAGATAATGGAAAATTTTGGCTGTGACGGACGGGGAAGTGGCTTCCTTTATCCTCCCTTGCCACATAAATTTATTATCCTGAGTTTCATCAGTCCACATGCACTTCAGCCCATAAATTGGATTCTGTTATGGTGACTGGGCTCACTATCTGGAGAAAATAGCCTGGAGAAAAACAGGCTCAGGGGAGACCTCCTCACTCTAAAATGACCTGAAAGGAGGCTGTGGCCAGGTGGGGGTCAGGGAACTAGCGACAGGAGGAGGGGGAACAGCCTCAAGCGGTGCCAGGGGAGGCTCAGGGTGGACAGGAGGAGGAATTTGGGCCTGGAAAGGGTGTCAGGCATTGGAAGGGCTGCCCAGGGAGGGTTGCAGTGCCCATCCCTGGAGGTGTCCAAGGAAGGACTGGATGTGACACTCAGTGCTCTGGGCTGGGGGACAAGGTGAGGACGAGCCACACATTGAACTCAATGACCTTGGAGCTCTTTTGCAACCCCAGGAATTCTGTGGCTCTGGATTTGACCACCAAACGCCGTTCGTTGCGAGCCAACATTTCTGTCCTTGTGCCTCCCTGCCCTGTGTTCAGTGACCCGATCACTCCTGGCTCTTTTTGGGTTCTCAGAAGGGTGTTTTGTCCACAGGTGGTGCGTTTGTGTCAGAACCCCAAACTGGCCCTGAAGAACAGCCCTCCCTATATCCTGGATCTGCTCCCTGACACGTACCAGCACCTCCGGACCATCCTGTCGCGCTACGAGGGCAAGATGGAAACCCTGGGGGACAACGAGTATTTCCGTGTCTTCATGGAAAACCTGATGAAAAAGACCAAGCAAACCATCAGCCTCTTCAAGGAAGGGAAAGAAAGGATGTATGAGGAGAACTCCCAGCCGAGGTAATGGAGGGAAATGGTGTCAAGTGTTTGTTGTGTGAAATAAATGCATTGGAAACTTGGTATCGAGGTTCACACCGGTCAAATCGTCTTTGATTTTGTACAGAGGCAGAGCTGAGATCAAGGGACATCTTCAGGGTGAACAGCACTGGCTAAAAAGGATAGGTGGAGGTAGAAACTGCAGCTGAATATAAGCCTCTTTTGAGCTTGTTTTATTTTGTTCTCTGGAACAAAATAGTATGGATTTAATGAGCACTGTGCTGGACCTCAAAAGGTGTTTCTTCAGCTTTGAGACAAGGTGATCTAAGAGTAGAATAAAACTCTTTAGAGATTAACTCTGGAAAAGGTTAATCACAGACATTTGTGTGGCTGTTCAGGTCTAACAGAGATATACAAGGCAAACATTTGTAACTCTAATTTTAGGATTTTGAAGTAGAAGTTGAATTTTTAAAAAAGGTGGAAAAAAAAAGTGAAAACCACCCAGTGGCTGAACATAATTGCCCTGGGGAGATGTGGTTAACGCCCTGGCAACTACTTGGTTGAATTACTGGAGTGGGGAGAAGTGTTGGCACATGTTTCTGGTTTGATATTGAACTCTGTGCAGCATATTCTGTCATACTGAGCTCCAAGCAAAGCCTGTGATAGTGCCTCCAGAAGGCCTTGCTGTTGCTGTTGGAATGATTACTGAATTAAGAAATAGAAGTTTCTGTGTGTGTGTATTGTGATCTGTCTATGGTAAGTCTGGAGCATCTGATGAGTAAATGAGTCCCAAATCCAGAATCCCACCTCCTGTCCCTTGGTGCTCCAGAGAGAAGCAAAGAGAAATAATTCCAGAGAGAGAGAGTTAATCATCCCAGTTGGTTTGTAATCCAACTAATTGACTAAAGGGAGCAGGGGAAATGCAGCTTGCTGGATGTGAAGGTCAGGAGGAGGATTGCAGGTTCTCCCAGCAGGGCTGGGAGTCCTTGGGGAATTGCTAATTGTCCCATTTGTGAATAAACAGTTTACCAGGGAAGGAACTGTGCTGGGACTGGTAAACACAATATCAAAGCAGCATCACATCCTGGCTGCTCTCATTGCATCTTCCTTGGCTTCTCCAGGAGCTCTTTTGGAAGCAGCAGTTGCTGTTTTGTCCTAAAAGGATAAAACCAGAGAGTCTTTTCCTGGTGATGAGCTTGGGAACTTTCTCAGTTCTTTAATTTGTCATAGAAAAGAAAGGGGTTACAGCAGTCAGTGCATATGGTTTGTGTGCCAGTTCCAAAGGTGTTTGCACAAAGAATGGGGATTTTGGATTTTGGGGATTTTTGTTAAATGCTGCACTTCCAGGGTCAGACTTCCTGGTTGTGTGAGCTGTTGGAACCTGATTTACTGCTATTTGATTTATCTGAAATTGAGTTAAGTTAATTTTTACTATAAATATACTTATAGATTTAAAACATACATATTAATTTAAGGTGAATAAACTGGAATTTTTCCTTGTTAGGAGTTGAAGAAAAATATTCTGTTTTCTTTTATAAGGATTAATGAATTTAAATATTCCAAATGTGGGAGAAGCTTTCTGGAAGATTGTCAGGAGCCTGTAAAGCAAACAAATATAACCTGAATCTGATACTCATTGGAACTGTGCTCATGGCAGTGAGTGTGTATATATATATATTAAAAAAAAAAAGCTAGTTTGCTCTTGATTTCCTGCAAGTTTGTGCCTGTTAGTCTGCAGTGTTTTGAGAACAGGACTTTAAAATCTAATAATCTTGTTGTCTTTTTCTGACCTGAATTTTCCCTGTCATTCTTGAAGCTTCTTTCTTCCTGTCTCCCAGACTTAGCATTCATTTTGCTTCCTGTTGTGTTTGCTCTTACTTTCCTCCCCCAAATAACCCTTGCTGTGGAGCAAAATGCACTATTTTGACATTTGCATGCCCAGGGTGGAAGGTGTGCAAACAGACCAGCAATGAAAACTGATCAGAATTGTCATGACCACTTGAGCATCAACCTTCTGTTCTTGTTATTTCCAAACTGAGAGGTAAATACACAAAAAAGCAGATATTTTAGGGCTTCTCCAGAGTGTTCTTCCAGGGTGGGATGGGGAGCACAGTGTCCTTTGAGAGTTCAGAGCTGCACAATGAGTGTAGGAACATAATCTGGGTGTTCTTTGGTGTTTCAAATCCAGCATTACTTGTTTTATTAGAAATGCTTTCAAGATGCTGTTTAAATTCTGCTTTAACTCACTTCCATAGCTGTTTAAAAATTAATGCTGCTGAGGGTGATTTTAAAGCTCTGTGTTCCTTTCCTGACTAATATGTACAAGTAGCAACTCCTAGTTACTGTTTAAATACTGAATTTTAGAAGTAGATCAGATTCAACTTGTGAGTAGGTGTGGGATTTTTTTTCTTTGTGTTGCTCCTCTGAATTAACATCTGCAGGCTTTGATCTTGGAATCAAATAGTATTCCAGGAGTTAATAATTTTGGATATTTTGTCCCATTTTGCACTAAGGTAAAGGCAAATCATCCAATAATTGCTTGGCTGTGTGCAGCAATTAGTAGGAATTCTTGATGTTATACACATTTCCAAGGCTGTGGTGCCTTTTCTTTATGGATCCAATGGTAAATACATGACTTTTCTGAACCTGTAAATATTGTGAATTACTCAAATTTACTTTTTAACTGTTGCTAACAAAAAACCTGGTGAAACACACATATTTTCTCCCTGCAGTGTGATGGTTCCATTGCCATTCCTGCTGCTCTGAACACACTGAACTCACCCAAGCCCTTGATTTCAGTTTCATTTAGAGGCTCAGTGGTTATGTTGGACTATTTTTGTTTCTCTTGCAGAAAGCTTTTACTTCTCAGCCCTCTTGCTTGCACAGGGGAGCTGCCATTTGTCAGCTTTCCCCACTGCATAAATTACTTATTGCAGCAGTGGGTTTGCAGTTGTCTAAATAGATTATACTTCCCATGGCAGGGCTGAAAAATGGTTTGTTGATCAGTACACAGGGAGAGGAATTGTCTGGGACTTGGGAAAGGGTGGATTAGGCTGAAGAGTCTGCTTTTCACCAAAGAATTCAATTTGCTAATGATGTTAAAACGGTCTGTTATGAGGGGAAAATCACAGAGTTGATTTCCTAAATAAAATCAGCCCATTGAAATGTTTCCAAGTGGAAGGTGGGTGAAATGGGAGAAATAATTACTCAGGATGTGCACTGGATGTTTAAGGAACAGCCCAAGTTCTTTTTTCTAGTTCAGCTTTGGGAAACAAGCTGTTAACAAACCCAGTTAACAAAATATATCTGTAGAGAAAATGGTGTTAGGGAATATCATAAACCCTTTCCAAATAGCATGGAGATGAAAAAAGGCTTTGGGAAGCTTGTCCATGTTTAACTGTTCTTCAGACAACAGCCTTTTGGGATGCTGGCTCAGCAGGATTTCATTTTCTTCCCCAGCTCCAAAGACTTTCTAATTTACACAGGAAAAAGCTACCAGTGTTTAATGTCTACTGGAAATGACCATACATATCTCTAGAGGGGAAGGAAGTGAATGAAGAATGAGTTGGGAAAAAAAAAAAAAGGTTGGAATGTAAAGAGGAAAAAGTTGGAAAACACTTGTGCTAAAACATGAACCAAAAAACCCTCTTGGGGCTGGGGGGTTAGTGCTCTAATCTCATATTTTAGGGCTCTTGCACACATTCCTGTCCTGTGAAAAGGAGATAGTGTGAGATGTGGAACTCAAATGGTGCAGAGTCCCCGTTCTGTCACTTCCTTCTAATACAGCAAGACTTTTTTTTTTTAAACAAAACCCACTAGTGTGAAGTCTACATCTGCATTTAAATTAGAACATCTTAAAGAAAAGAACAGGCTCCAAAGCTGCCCACAAGAAAGGTTTCCTTGCCAGGCTCCAGCATATGAACACTAACTAACTGCTTATTACCCAAGAAGAAATTCATTATCATGTAAATGTTGTTGGAGAGAGGAATGTGAATTATTTCTTTTTAATTTGGCTTTAAATTGCCGTTTAGGTGATAGTTTTGGAACTTAAGTAACACTTAGCATAATTGGCTTAAGCTTGCCTTTATTACAGTTTTCTTTCTTTCTAAAATTGAACCACAGTCTTGCAAATCAATTTATGGACAAATGTAAGCCTTCAGATTATTGCATAATAAGGAAGTAAGGTTTTTTAGCCTTATTTGCTCTCAGAGCCTATAAAATTGTGGAGTTTTATGGAAGACTAACTGTGGACTTGCTGTTGTGGGTGGAATTGCAAGCACATTAGTTGGTTTGTAGTAATTATCATTTGAAATGTGCATAGATTTCTAGATGCTGGCAAAAAACGTGTTACTGCTACTTGGCAACCAAGTGGTGTCTTTTGAGTGCTTGGCTTGTGTGTTAAGGGCTGAGATGCCACATTTTGGATTTGTGTTTTTGGATTTCAGCCAGAAAACAGACCCTGTTTTGGGGCATGAGAGCTTTTCTGAGCTGGAGGGTGTTGATAAGGTGGTGTTGAAGGAAACCTGGTCTTGGTAGAGGTGCTGGACAAAATGTGAGTTGGGAATGAGGCAACAGAATTTACAGACCTTTCTGCCAAGGAATTCCCCAGGGGCACCGTGAGAATCCTGGAATGGTTTGGGTTGGAAGGGACCTTAAAATCATCTCATCCCCCTCCCTGCCATGGGCAGGGACCCCTCCCACTGTCCCAGGCTGCTCCAACCTGGCCTTGGACACTTCCAGGGATGGAGCAGCCCCAGCTTCTCTGGAAAACCTGTGCCAGGGCCTCCCCACCCTCACAGGGAAGAATTTATTCCTAATATACAATCTAAACTTCATCAGTTTAAGGCCATTCCCCCTTGATACCCAAGTGAAGTGGCTGAAGACTCAGGATGAAACGTGGAATCTTCCTTGATTTGGAAACAGGGCTTTTGTGCTCTGTTTTTCTCTTTAACTATAGAAAATAGCCCTGAAATATAAATTTTGATTCCATTGCAGACAGCCTAAATGTAATGAGAAGTTTCCTGAGCAGTAAGTTTGCTGTGTAGTCCCTTGAATCTGGTAAAAGAATTAATCTACTACCTGAGAGCTTTATCTTTTAATCCTCTGTGTTGAGCTCTTTAAAGACAATTAATCATATCAAATGTATTCTTCTGTTTAAAGTGTTTTCTATAGTATTTAATTTTTAAAAGCAGATTTTTTAACTTCTTGCAATTAAAATAAATGCAGCTTGTTAAAAATACACCACCAGCATTTGTGGGTAGAATAATAAGTCCAGACCCTTTGAACGTCAGCAGGTTTGCTCCTGGTCAGCACAGTGGCCTGTTGTCCTTTCTGCTTCAGATCAGTCACAGCCATTTGCATAATGAGACAAATATGCCAAAGTTTTTGGGTGGTTTGTGGCCTGCAGTGAATTTTGTGTGACACTTTGAACTCATTGCCAAGCTCTGCTCACAGAACTTAAGGTGTTTAAATATATTTATNTTAAATATAGAAATATATAGTGTAAGGAAACATGGATATTTACGTGCTATTTCTGTAATATCTAAAGCACTGAATGCTGTCAAATTCTATAGTACAAACAATTAATTTAATGCTGGTTTGCTCTTAGTTGTGCTGAGGAAATCCTGTGAATGTTACAGAGCTCACTCTGTAAGGTGCCAGCAACAGTTAAGTGGAATTTCATTCACTTCCTGTGTTGCAAGTTTTGTTGAAAGTAGTTCCGCTGTTTCTATTTTTAAATCTGATTACTGTGTGTAGAGGACACTGAAGCTGCCTCAGAGTTACAAAAGACATCTTGGGATCACCTCAAGCATTTCCACCCAGTGCTTGTGTGCATTAACTGGGGGTTGTGAGAACATGTGGAACACGCAGAAAACTTCCTGCAGCTGTGGGAGTGTGATAGAAGGCACAGTTACTCTGTCTGAAAACAGGCACATGAAAATATCTGCTGAAATTGTGTAGAACTGCTCGTGCCTGGTGCATGGTTCATCTGAAAAACACGTGTGATGTGAGAACCTCACACCTCCGTGGTTTCTGAAAAGTGCATTTCGCTTGTTGGAGAGTCGTTAAGAACTGTTTGGGGTTTGGGTTTTCTTTTTTAGCCAATTTTTTTCTAGCTCTTAAATCTTCAAAATATCAAATTGTAAGGTAGTTACAGGAAAAAACCTGTGGTTTTGGGTTTGTGGTTTGTTTTTTCATAAGTACTGCAGCCTGCATTTACCTCTAGTGGGAGCTCACCTTGTCACCTCAACGTCGTCTGGTGTTAAGTGTGTAAAAATAAGAAATAAGCACAATAATTACAGAGAAGGGAAGCATTTTGAGGTTGGTTGTGTTGTGTTGCAGCTCTGAATTCCTCTGCACAGCCGTGTTTGTAGCATTCCTTCAGCAGAATGAACTTTACAGACACCACAGTATGTGCACGTCAAATTATGGCATGTGAGCACAATATTGTGACTGAATCAGCCCGTGGAGCTGATCCTTGTACGTGTGAGGAGCAAAATTATACTGTGGCAGCTGGTTAACTGAGAAGGAGGTGAGAAATATTGGAAGAAAATGAAAAAATTGTAGCTGGCAGTGGCAGAAATGGTGGTGCCACGTTAACATTGCCCTGAGGTAAAAAGGCATTTAGTCACGGAGCACATTAGGTGCTGTGTGACTTTGTAACATGAATTAATTGAACTGAGAGAGACAACACTGATTAAAACATCCTCTGCCCTTAATGGCTTTGCAAGGCCGAGCCTTTAGAGTGGGAAAAACGCTTTTGTCCAGGAAACTGGGACTGAAAAATGTGCACCACAAAACCCCGTGGAGGGGGGATGGAAGTGCCTCCTGCACCTCTGCACTCCACGGAGATGTGTGGAGCCAAAGCAGTCCTGAAGGAGGAAGGAAGTGGCAGAATCCCAGCAGAGGATGGAGGATGGAGGAGGGAGGATGGAGGAGGTCTAAGTCACTTAAATGCCTGCTCAGCCCCCGGGAGGAGCCAGCACAGGGTGACTGAAGAAACCCTCTTGCTTCCCGCTGGTTTTGGTTCCCCAAATGTGTTACTGCAGACCTGCATCTCCACAGCCTTGTCAGTGTTAAGGCAGCACGATTTTACAGGCAGTGACAGCCCCTGAACAGGCTCTGGTGACATTTTTGGGTCGTTAAAGAAACAATTCTCAGTTCACTTTGTGCACAGAAAGTCTCATTCCTCTGTGCTACAACCACAGGTGTTCCTCAGGAAAATACCTGGTCACTGCCTACAGTGCAAAAATACCTGGCTTTTTAAGCTTTCACTTGTCACTTTGGTCGTTGATTCTTTATCACAATAATAATGTGAATACTTTGCATGTGGAAAGCAGGGAGGGATGTGAAATCCCACCTCAGCTGTAGCTGTTGGACACAACCACCCAACAGAAACAGGCTGTGGTTCTTTGAAGCTGCCCCAGGTGTTCCTTCAGCTGCCTGTACACCCCCCCAACACCTGACTGATGTGGTTCCCCTTTCCCAGAGCTCCTGGGCCAGGTGTGGCAATTCCCAGCACTGGGATTTAGCTGCAGGAGTCGGTGCTCCCCAAACTGTGACAGTGGTTGTATTAATTAGCTGCAAGTTTGAAAGAGGGCCATCATAAATGTGAGTAACATGGAACATTGCTGGAAATCTGTGGCCAAAACTGCTTGGGAATCTCTGGTCTAAGTCACTTAAATGTTCTTCGAACACACATTTCAGAGAGGACTCTCTTCTGTTTAGTTGAAGCAGTGGAGATAAGGACAGCTCTGATGTTACTAAAAATAAACTGCAATCATCAGTAAACTTTGATATGCCAATAGAAATGTTCTCTGTAATTGCAAGCATTTGTTTGGTCTGTATTAATTTGCAAATATGTAATTTGTTAAAATAAAGGAAAGAAAATATTTGTCCTTTTAGCACAGGCTTGGCAACCAGTTGCTGTCTATAAAAGCTGCTTATAACATAAACTATTCTGCAATTTGCTGCTCTTTATGTTTCCTTCCTGTGTTTTTCCTGTTATTTACCTACAGTACAACTGAATGTTTGTAAAAAGTGGTGATAACCTTAAGAATTCAAGAAGTTCAGCTATCAGAAATGTTTTTTGAAGCCGTGTGTGTGTGTAAACTCATTTGTTTAGCCATCCTTAAGCCTGTGGAAGTTCTTCTCTCATTAACTGATGTGCTCAGCTAAGTGCAGGCACTTCCTGGAGCTCAGCAGAAGTGATAAACAACTGGACACAGGAATATTCCTTGGTTTTTTGCAGTTTTGTTTAAACCAGGCACATGTTCAGGGTCAGAAATGCATTAATGTGCTTGTCTGACACCCCAAATTTCCACACACTGTGCTGGGCAGCAATAGGAGAGTGTAAGCCTGAAATGACTTTTCTAAGTGTGCAATATTTGGCAGGCAAAAGGAGTTTGTCACAAATAGGACATGATTTTTCAAGAGTTAAGATTGTGCCTCACCAGCTTTAGTCTTGCTGACTGTAGTCACTGACATTAATGCAGTGCTGTGAGATTCCACTTCACCTGCTAAGAGGGCATGTGAATGTTGCACACTCACCTTTAATGGCTCACAATTCAGTTTTTTTGCCATTATTCTACATCGGTGTAACAATATTTTGCAAGTGTTTCTCAAGCCTCCATTATTATAAACTCAATTTAAAAAAATACCATATATTTTGTGGAATTGTAAATGGATTAAATAATTCCTAGCAGCATGGTGGTTGATTTTTTTTTTACCTTGCACTAACAAAACCTCTCATTTTTTATGTGATTTTATGGAAGTGAGGACTTTCAGAAGCCCACAGCTCAAATCTCTAATTTGCAATTCTTCTGGTGTTTGTCAGCCAAAGGCATTGCAGGGACATGGTGGGAATGTCCATTCTGGGGGGTGAGTTTACACTTAATTTATCATCTCTGCAGCACAAGCCAGTGAGCTCAGAACCTGAACCTTCTCCTGGTAGATGCAAAGTTGCTCATCTTCTCTTGGAAGGAGGAATGCACAGCTTTGAATTCCTTAACATGGCACCAGGGTGAGGAGAAGCACAAACCAAACTAAAATACACAGTTTGAGTGTGTAACACATCCAGAGGCAGCTCAGGAAGAGCATCTGGGGGGGGTTACTTCAGTTAATCTGAATAATCCTGAGCACCTGTTGTTCTTGGACATGTAGGAAATGACAAAAACCAGAATTCCTGGCTGTATGGCTGGTGCTTCGTATAAACACTGGGAGCAGCTTTCGTTGCTGCACACAAATGAAAATGTAGTTGAAGAAATAAGGGTGAGAGAGGAAAACTTCTGTCAGTGAAGATTTACAGTTTTGTGTCCTTCTAATCTACCTCCACTGTGTCATGGCATGGAGAAAGGGTTTGTGGGGGGCTGAAGAAATAGGAGAATATATATCAAGTAATGTGATCACTTCCAGTTGAGTTTAGACCCTGTGAAGCTGTGGGAAATGTCCCAAATGTCCAGGGATTTTTGTGGAAAGGCTGGGGGCAGTTACCCATCTCCTTTAGCTGGAGGTCACTTCTACAGTCAGGCAGAAGAACAGGGTAAGTCCTTCAACCAGGAATAGCCTGTCTGGAGTAAGTGGTACCTGAAAAATGTCCAAAATCAAATAAATAGGAACCAACTCAAGCAGGATACAGAAACTGGTGAGAGGTTGGAGTTTAAACTGTAGTTTAATGCCAAACCCAGTGAGAGGGGTTGGAAAACAGGACGTTAAGAAAATACAATGTGGCTGGGGATGTTTTTTGCCCCTCTGTGGGTGGTTCAGCATCTCATTAACGTGGTGCTCAGTGTCAGAACTGAGTGTGCAATGCCTTGGTGGCTGCTGCATTTTCCTGACCAGCTCTGATCCGTTGGACATAATTTACAAGTTGTTCTTTCCCACATGGCACCAGTTCCTTCTTTTACCTTCAGGCACGTGACATGGGGGTGAAAAAAAAGCCTCTGGCCTAGAAATATCCCTGTCTCTTTTCAGGAACTTTTCCTGGCAGCTGGAGAAGGCAGTGGAGTGGAGAAGAGAGATATCCTTTATTGAGATAAAGGAGTGAGAGAAAGAGGTGCCACTAGTGAATAGAATAGCAGAGAATATCTATTTTCTTCTTCTCCAAGTGTCCCATTCCAGTTTAGAAGGGAATATCCCGATGAACTAAACCACTCCTGATATCTGAAGGTCATCAGGCAGAGAAGGGACTTGAGGTACTAATTGTAATTCAAATTGGATAATTACTGAACACAATATGGCTGAGCTTTTGTATGCAAGTTATTACCATTAAAAAAAACCCCAAACCTGCAGATGTTTTTACATTCCCTTGGGAATACAGGGTTTTTGAGCAAATCCACTGTGGTGGGACCCTCTGGAGACTTGGAAAGATGTTCAGTTTACATGGTCCAAAGCAGCAGTGGTTTTATGTGCTCTCATAAGGAATCATCAGACCCAAGAGCAAAGGAGTGTGATGAGGTTTTGTCTTCAATAGTTCATAGGATGAGGTCTGAATATTGGGTTTGGACATTTTCTATGAATGAATTTCCATTTTTAGCCTTGGAAAGAGCCTGCCCTTAAGAGATTTTGCAAAGTTAGTCATTGTGGAAAATGTCTTAACAAACCTTGTAGATAAGTCCAGTGTGATGGATGTTCTGAGTAGTGAGGAAACACTTGGAAAGGTGGTCCCAAATAAGAGCTTTCCATTCTGGGACACTCTTGAATAACTATAAATACTATTTCTGTTTTGGTCAGGGTGACAAACTGCATCTTTTCTAAAAGAAACAGTTGTTTTTGTGGTCCCTTGCAGGCGGAACCTGACCAAGTTGTCCCTGATTTTCAGCCACATGCTGGCAGAACTGAAAGGCATTTTCCCAAGTGGCCTCTTCCAGGGAGACACATTCCGGATCACCAAGGCAGATGCTGCAGAATTTTGGAGAAAGGCTTTTGGTGAAAAGTAAGTGTCTTAACTGTGCTTAAAAATAGAGATGTGGGAACAAACTGCACACAGCACAATGTGTTTTTTAAAATTCTGGTTTGGCTTTGAGAAAAGGCTTTGTCAGGTTAAAATGAACAATGGGAGAGACCTGCTGGTCACTTGGACCATCTCTGGGGTGAGATAAGGGTTTGTTCCTACATTATAGTTCTTATTTTTTTCCCTGTCTGGTTTTAAATGTGTCAAGTGAAACGTCTTTCCCCAAGAGACTCTTGTACTTTCACAGAGTTTCCCTTGATTATTCAGCTTAAATTTTCCTCTCCTTGATTTCATTCCTTGACTTGTAAGTAAGTTCCACAAACTATGCAAAATAATCTACTTTCTTCTTCCAAAGGTGACTGTGCCCCCAACATTAGTTGTCCTTTAGCTAAGCCATTATATTACATTCTTTTCATCTTCCCTCCAATTAGTCTTTCCAATCACTTAGTCACCTTTTTTTTCTGGCTTCTCTGAACTTCTCTTTTCAAAATGGCTTTTCTAAGATAAGAGTGAGGGGGGAAATGAAATGCAATGTGTGAAAACTTGAAATGTCAGTTTTAATTTCTGTATCTAATAAAACACCAAATGAACCATAGAGGTGTTCACAGCCACATTTGGGGATTAAAGTTAATGGATTTGGTGCTGCTTCCAAACTAAGGCGACTGAGGTACTTCACCTAAAGAGTTTAATTAGTAGCTGTCAGAACAAAAAGCCATAATAAATTTACTCATGAGTAACACAGTTGTCTGAAGTTGGGAATTTTCTTTCTGTGTTTCTATTCCACTTGATACATTAAAAAAAAGACATTATTCCTTTAAACAGGAGCCTCTGTTTTGGCTTCTGATTATCTTACTTCTCCAGTTAATCCTTCTTTAGAGAATTGTTTGCAGCTTTTTTTATTTTTTTTTTTTTTAAACTATCCAGACCTCTGTTAACCCTTTCTCTGCCAGCTGCAACATTGTGAAATCATTATAAGTGATGCTGAGACAGGGCTGCAGAAAAAGGGAAAGGAGGAAGCAGACCTGGATTTCTGATTCCAGAATTCCATGAATATTGTGTGTGCAGAGAAAATTGTCTAAAGTTGCTTTGGCTGCTCATTTGCTGCAGTCCCAAGGAATCTGTGCTTGTGTAACGTGAATAAATAAATCTCCTGTGGCTGTTTTTCCTCTCTTCCATTATTCTGAGGTGGATGCTCACGAAACTAAAGCACATATAAAAGCAGGTGTGTGACTGACTGGGGGTGGTTTTCAGGCGCATCCCAGTCACACGTGGCTTGGTTTTCCCAGGACCATCGTTCCTTGGAAAAGCTTCCGACAGGCCTTGCATGAGGTGCATCCCATCAGCTCAGGGCTGGAAGCCATGGCCCTGAAATCAACCATTGACCTGACCTGCAATGACTACATTTCAGTCTTTGAGTTTGACATCTTCACAAGACTCTTCCAGGTAGGAATTCAGGGCCCTGGATCACGTGAAGTGTGTCTGGGACCCTTTTCCAGGCTGTGTTTTACACACTAAAATGACATTATTTATGCTGTATGGGATCTGTTTGTCTTGCCCTTCATCCTTTAAACAGCTTTAGTAACACTCAGGACACCATATTGCTGTAAAAGTGTGTGATGCTTCTGCTTGTAAAAGAAAAAATTATCTAAATATATTCTGCAACTGCAAGGCACAGTCAGTATCCTGCCATGAATCAGGTTTTCCCTTTCAAAGGTCACTTTGAGACTGAAGTTCTGACACATCTCCTGCAAGCCAGGAAATGTGAAGCTTAGTTTATCACTCTGTCTTTCCTTGTCCTTCTCTTTCTTGTCAGACTGATTTTCCAGGGGGGGGGCTGTTCAGTGTGGAGCACAATTATGGAAATTTGGGCTTCCTGTCTTTTGAACTGACACGGGCAGGATGTTGTGGACATGTGTGTGTTGTGTGAAATATTCCTGAAGTGATATTAATAGTAGGTAAAATTCTAACCCAGAGTCTTTAATAGTACTAAATTCAAACCCACAGCTTCTGATGGTAAAATTGGTATTTACAAGAACAATCACTTACTTCTTTGGCTCTGACTTGCCTTTTCCCATGTGATAGGGTGGGTTGTAATTAAGATATGTCTAGATGAAAAATTCCCATGTTTGGTGTTGCAATGTAGCTGATCTCATTCAGTACTTTTTCCAGCTATTGTACATAAAGAACAAGTCAAGAGTTGCTGCAAATTCCACGAGATGCAAAGTTCTCAGGGAGTGCTGATACCTTCTTGTAGACAAGAAATCTGGAAAAATCAGATGGGATTTCGACACCCAGGGCCTTCTTAGGGTTGAGAGCATTCAAATGGTTGTTATGACTTTTGGGGCATCATTTTAAGGAGTATTTAACATGTATGAGGTGGTTTATTTATTCAGATCTCAGACTAGCCAGCAATCCCTGCCACACCCCAGTGAGGTTGGGTCACAAGTTACAGACAGTGAAACTGAGACACACAGGGGAGTCACTGTCCCAGGGCTGGGTGGGAAGTGTTGGAGATCAGGCTGCTCATGGTTTCTGGTCCTGTGCATAACCTCATTAAAGCCCTGGCTTTATCCCTGTCTCAGGAATGAGTCATTTTCTCTGCAGAAGCAGCACAATTGATGGCTATTCTTGAGCTGTGACCTCAGTGACTTTTCCTTCAGTATTTATTAAAGGAGTTTTGATTAAGGTCTATCTTAGGTGATGGTTTGATCACCAACAAAGCACTAAATGCTGCACAGGATTGTGGGTGTTGGTTTCTCTGCTGGATTTGTGGTGGAATAAGAAACCTGTTTCTATAGCTGAAGAACTGAGCCCTTTGATGCTGGAATATTGAGTGTGTTGACACCTCTCAGGAGTGTGTGGTTAACCTGTCTCTTTGTTGCTGCCATAGCCATGGTCCTCTTTGCTCAGGAACTGGAACAGCCTGGCTGTGACTCACCCTGGTTATATGGCATTCCTGACCTATGATGAGGTGAAGGCCCGGCTGCAGAAATTCATTCACAAGCCTGGCAGGTTAGTCCTTGGCACCAGGGGCTTCTTGGGGGCTTCTTGCTGCCACCACTGCCCCCAGTGCCACATTGCTCTGGGTGCAGGAAGGGCCAAGGGGTTGTTTCTGGGGGTTGTGTGGGGAGTTCTGTGCTGCTTTTAAAAATGGAAACCCTGTGTAGTCTGTTGGTTTTGTTGTTTGTTGGCTTTTTTTAAAGTTAATTTGAAGCAAATGATTTTCAGGAGGTTAACTTCTCTTGCTCTGGATTCTGGGTTTAATTTCACCTGGATGCTTTTCTCACTTCATATCAGATTGCAGAGTTCCTCTTTGATCTGCCTGGAGGTCAGTTGAGGAAAGCTGGTGTAAATCACCAAGTTATTCCTGCTAGTTTTTATTTGCTGTCTTGAGATAGCCAGACAAAGGCTGCCTACTTGAGATTTAATCTTTTCTGCCTGTTCCAGCCTGAAATTTCCTTTCCTTTGTGTGTTTTTAGTTACATTTTCCGACTGAGCTGTACCCGACTGGGTCAGTGGGCCATTGGCTACGTCACTGCAGATGGGAACATCCTTCAGACAATCCCCCACAACAAACCTCTTTTTCAAGCACTGATTGATGGCTTCAGGGAAGGCTTGTAAGTACCTTTAGCAAAATTAAGACCTTGGTTCAACAGAGCAGTTAAATTGTGAATGGTCCCGGTGCTGTCAGTGGAATAATTCTTATGCTGAACTGTTTTGGCTCTCAAAAATACTGACAGGTGTCTTTGCACTGGGGAGGATGATAAATGTACAGCAGTCATAGATTCTTTTTGAGTCAAGTCTTCCATTTGAGCAACAGCCACTGATATCATGACATCACCTTTATTATTCTGGATATTACAATTATTACTATATATATATTATATAGGATGATTTAAGAAGAGTAATCTGGGACCATAACGTCCTGTTAAAAATAAAAATTGCTGCCAGGAGAGGCAACAAACTTTTTAAGAATAACTTGTTTAATCATAAAATACTTCCAAAACATCTTATAAATTCAGAATACTTTGAATTCCCACTCTCTGCTTCTCACCTTCATTCTCTCTTTCCTTCACCACCCCCAAAATAAACCTGATCTGTGTGTCTGTGTATTTATCCATGTGTGTATGTTCACATAGAGAGAGAGGGTTTTTTTTCCCAATTTCTTCTAGTTATTTATTTCCTGATGGCCGAAATCAGAATCCTGACTTGACTGGCTTGTGTGAGCCCACACCTCAGGACCACATTAAAGTTACACAGGTCAGTAAAATATTCTATCCCATCAAACTCACTGGCTTTATTCCTAATTTCTAACCTCCTTAGCTGTTCATACAACTCTGTCATGCTTGGTATTCCCAAGGGTTTTTTTAGGGCTTCTGTATTTTACAAGAATTAGAGAAGTATTTTATTAATAGGAATGAGCAGAGGAAATTGCAAAGACAGATATTAAGAGTTTTATTTTTAGAATGTTCTGCCAAATATCGATGGTTTTGTGCCATTCAACATGTCTTGAGCCCTGCTTTTCTTAGGATACCTAAATGAAAATTTGGGATAATTTGAAGTCCACTTTTTTCAGACCTTGACAAATGGATCTAGTACCTACAATTTTAGCGAAAACTTCGCAGAATTCTCTTCTCCTTGCTATTTTCTGGCATCAACCCTGTGTGTCTTTCCCCAAGGAACAATATGAGCTGTATTGTGAGATGGGCTCCACGTTCCAGCTGTGTAAAATCTGTGCTGAGAACGACAAGGATGTGAAGATTGAACCTTGTGGGCACCTGATGTGCACGTCCTGCCTCACGGCGTGGCAGGTGAGCTCTTCTTCTGCTCCAGGGAGAAAATATCTGCAGCACCCCTTGCCTCCCTCTCCTGCCAAAAATCAGGTCGAAAATTCCTTGTATACAACCCCTGTGTTTAATTCCTGCTGCTGGGACACATCCCTTCTCTTCCCTGCAGGAATCAGAAGGCCAGGGTTGTCCTTTCTGCCGCTGTGAGATCAAAGGCACAGAGCCCATTGTGGTGGATCCCTTCGATCCCAGAGGAGGAGGAGGGTTATCCAGGCAAGGGGCAGAGGGAACTCCCTCTCCCAGTTATGATGATGATGAGGATGACAAAGCTGATGATTCCCTCTTCATGATGAAAGAACTCGCTGGTACCAAGGTAAGGGCACTGGGGTGGGTGCTGGGAGGGTCTGGCAGTGTGTCTCCATCAGTTTTCTGTGGTCGTGGTGATTTTTGCCTGGGAGGGTTGTCAAACCTTGGAAAAGATGCTACTCACCCTGGAAAAGAGGGATTTAGGTTCAGTTTTGTGGGCTCAGTTCACACCATCAGATTTATTAAAGGTGATCACACTTGGAAACCTTTGATCTCTTGTGAATTGTCTTGAAAGAATCCCTGGAAGGGTGAAAAGGCTGGTCTGAGCTGTTGGAATGTAGGGTTGTAACACTCCCCTGTTTGTTAGCAATGCTGCTTTTGGATTTACTAGGCAGAATTCACCCAGATCAGCAAAAATTCATCCATTTTTCCCCAGTGGTGAGTACAGCCAAGCAGGTACAGCCTTCCCAAGGTCCTCATGACTAACAGGGTAGAGGGCAGGCTGTTTTGCTGAGGAAGTCAGTTTGACTGTCATCTGTTTATATGCTGGCTCATAAATTTGTATAATAAAGGTGTGATAACTCTGCCATTAGTGCTGCTTCCCTCCAGGAGCTGGGTGCAAGACAAACATTCCTGTTGGATCCATAAATGGAATTTTCCTAAAATCTCATTGCTGCTCTTGCATTGTTTTGCTACATGGGGAAGTGGGTTTGAATTCAGCTAATTTTTAATAGTTGAATCAACTAAAATAAGCTGCATTTTCCAGTCAGAAAGAATCTTCTGCTCTGGTTTACCTACAGTCTTATTTCTGTATATCTTCCACCCTTTGAAATAATGTACAGAAAACACTCTTCCTGGAGGTAGTTTTTGTGTACATACCTTGGGGAAACAAAGCAGTTTCCATGGTGTGACATCCTCTCAAGGTGTGCA
Organism: Calyptomena viridis; assembly: GCA_013390005.1. Taxonomy (NCBI): domain Eukaryota; kingdom Metazoa; phylum Chordata; class Aves; order Passeriformes; family Eurylaimidae; genus Calyptomena; species Calyptomena viridis. Next base: position 337,786 of record WEIV01018099.1, read on the forward strand.
GTAGGCATTAGTGAGCTCAAACCTGCATCAAGCTTTTTTAAAGTTACAAAGCACTCCCCTTGCTCATAAGAAGAGAAAATAAAGAGAAGAACAGGCACTGTTCTGGTTTGTTGGGTGGAAAAACACCTTTCCAGGGACAGAAATGGAGGGTTTAGTGCAAGCAGCCCTGACACTGCAGCTGAGGCACTTTGCACAGTGACAGGAGGTTTGGCAGCAGATCGTGCCCTCTGGTGTTGAAAAGCAGTTTGTTCCTGCTCAGGGCCCAGCAGGGCAGGTTTGTTACTCCAACAGAACAGCTTGGCTTGTGTTGCTATGTGAGTGTTTTCAGTTGTGTCTCACAGCTAAGCCTTGCTGCAAGGCCAGTGCTCTTGTCCTGTACAACTGCCTGAATGTTCTGGGATGTAGTCACAGCATCCTTTGTTACCAATACTGAGGTACAGGATTAAATCACAGATTTAAAGCTTCTCTAGAGAAAGGTAGCTCTGCTGGATTGAGTGATTGGTTGATTTTCCCATTTTTCCCTTCCTCAGGTGGAGCGTCCCCCCTCTCCCTTCTCGGTGGCTCCCCAGGCTGCCCTTCCTCCCGTGCCCCCCCGACTGGATCTGCTGCAGCAGCGAGTGACCAACCCCCCCGGGGCTTCCAGTCCTGGCACCACCTCCAAGGTCAGACACACCTTCTGCCCTTTCAGCTCTGATTTTGGTGGGGCAGGCAGGGAGAAGAGCATTCTGGCTGTTCTCTGTGATGGCCCCAGTAACTGTCACACAAGGCTTTTGCTTCTTCCTGCTCCCCAGTCCTGCTAGACCTCACCTGGGGGGACTGGTGTCTTCTTCTTGAGCTGCCAGGTTACTGTTACTGCCAACATCTGGTTTTCAGTCATTTTTGCCCGTGCCCTTTGGAGAGGGGATATTTTCCTTGCATTTTGTTCTAGCTAATAGGGAAGGTGTTGTGTTCCTCTCCCAACTTTTCTTCGCTATTTTTTCCATCGAGCATTTTTTGAGATGGAAAACTAAGGAAGAAATTAAATGTGTGTGACTGGGAGAAATTAACTGGCTGTCTGGTTGATCAGCAGGAGGCAGTAGAATGATCTTGGTGGCATTTGCTTACTGGTTCTTGAGATACAGCAGCAGTTCTTCATCTGGTTTGGATGAAGTAATGAAATTATGAAAGTTCAGGCAGAAGAAAACATCCATTTCTAGGAATATTCATTGCTGGCTGATGACTGTTAAGTTGTATAAATAACCCACAATTGAATCATTTGTTCAATAATGGGTAGCCTTTGTTTGGAATCCAATCTAATACTGCTATAAGCTCTTGTTTTCCTTCCAGAAGAAGAATCTGGGGTAGTGCCTGTAGAGAAGGTGTGGAGATTCCTCCACATCCTTTGGGATGTAAAACCAGATAAACCAAACCCCCAAACTCTCCCTTCTGCCTCCCCACCTCCCTCCTGTTTACCTCTCATGTCCGGGTTACCTTTGGTAAGGAATATTTCACATTGTTCTGCCTTCCAGGCTGCCCCTGGAGCTCTTCACAAGGACAAACCTCTGCCGATCCCACCCACGCTCCGGGACCTCCCTCCGCCGCCGCCTCCGGACCGGCCGCATTCCCTGGGGAATGCGCAGAGACGGCCCCTGCCCTGCACCCCCGGGGACTGTCCTGCCAGGGACAAGCTCCCCCCGGTGCCCTCCAACCGCCAGGGGGACCTGTGGCCATCCAGGCCCATCCCCAAAGCCCCGGCCGTGGCCGTGAGCCCCGGGGACCCTTGGGCGGGGAGGGAGCTGTCCAACAGGCACTCGCTTCCCTTCTCCCTGCCCTCCCAGGTGGACTCCAGGGCTGACAGCCACCGGCTGGGGAGCACACTGAGCCTGGACAACCCAGGGGTGAGTAGGTCTGGTGCAGCTGAGGGGAATCTGTGAGAAAATCAGCTTTCCAAGGTGCCCTCTCCTCACACTGAATGGTGACATCTTGTGCCGAGAGAGATGGAAAGAAGCTGGTGGAGGAGTTCTTAGGGAAGTGCTTTCATGCCTCGTGGGAGCAAGGTTGGAATCCCAGTTTCAGCAGTCACGAGGCACAATGGCATGATCACTGTTCACCTTTCAGTTTTGGAAAGCTGAGGATGTTTTCTCTTGGGAGCTGGGGTGCTCAAAGTCTTTGATTTGCTCTGCCTGCAAAACCTACACACAGTAGCTATGGTGAATCTAACACAGTAAAATCTGAGTTAAAATTGGATCTGTTCATGTACTGGACACTTACCAGTGTAATTGAAGAGTCCAATTTAGTGTTCTCTAAAAGAAATTGCAGGCAGTTTTGCTTTCCTCAATTCCATTTCCTTATTTTTTCCTTTTAATACCTCCAGCTTATTAAAATTGAGAGCAAGTACATTTTTAGCCAGATTGTCTAGGAAGATGGCACTTGCACAATTGTCATCCTGTCTCCCTATGTGTGTGTGCTTGTCTGCATCCTTTTCCTCTTGTCTCTCATTTTGGCCTGAATTCCAAGGCCATTGGAATCTTAAAAGATATAAATTTCTTCCTGCAGGATAAAACTGCTTGTGTTCTCACTGAGGGAAAAGTGCCACAGAACACCTGGGTTTCTAAGGTGTCAGTAAATACTTTGGAATAAGTGGAGATGCTTCATTCCCACAGAGGCTTTGTTGAGGGACTGGCTTTGCAGCTGCACTGGTGTGTGTTCTCTGTGTGTTCTGATTCCTGCTTTGGTGTTCTTTCTTTCAGAGCTCCAACAGTGGTCCAACAGCAACCTCAGAGTGTGAACACCCCAAAATTAAACCCTCCTCATCTGCCAATGCCATCTACTCCTTAGCTGCCAGGTCTGTTATGTGTTTCTTTCATAACTTACAGAGTGGTAATCGTGGGGTGCTGGTGCCAGGGACAGAATTTGGCACAACTCTGTCAGCCTTAGTTTCAGTCTCTGACAGATTCACAACACATAATCTAGAGGAAATATATGAAATCAGCATCCCAAAGAGCTGTGAGGAGTGGTGGTTGTTCCCTTTGGCTGTGGCAGTGGGAAACAGGCTCCAGTTGCCATCAGCTCCTTCATAAATTCACTTTTGAGTTGGACTTATATGGAGTAGATGATGTAAATTTATATGTTATTGTCCCTTTTGCATACTGACCTTGTGCCAGTGTGACCTTGAAGTCCTGAAAACCACATTATTTCTTTAGGCAGAATTGCTGTAAGATGATTGCACTGTGGATTTTAAAGGCACTTTGCTGTTATTTAGATTTATTAATATCTAAATATTATGTGGATGTAAATGTGCAGATGTTTTTCTGATGTTTCTATCTTGCTTCTCCTGCCTCCAGACCACTGCCTGTACCAAAACTGCCTCCTGGGGAACAGTCTGAGAGTGATGAGGACACTGAATACATGTCACCATCCTCTCTGCCTGTGGTGCCTCCAGGTCCTGCTGTACAAAAACCAGAGATCAAAATGCCTTCTTTGGAAATGACTCAGAGTTTACGGTGAGATTCTGTGTGTTTGCACTGGCCTTCCTCCTCACAGCTCTGGGGCAGCACTTTTGGGCATTGGGGTGGGGATTTTGCTTGCTTGGTTTTCTGAATTCCCCTTGTGATATTCACCAGATCAAGACTAAAATAGCTGTAAAGGAAATGTGACCACTGCTTCTTTGCAGAGTCCTTGTACAGTATTAAAGGAGTCAGATAACCCCTTCCCCCTCTCTGCCAGTAACCTTTTGAGAGCAGAAACAACTGAAATTCAAAACTCTTATTAAAATGTGGTGTTTTGGTGGTATCAGTGGATCTATTTTAAGCTGAGGTGCTGTACTGCAGTAGGCATTACTGGAGCATTTTCTGGAACAAACACTTCACAGAGCAGTGGTGATTTTGAAAGAGGCATCAGTGCACAGTGTCTGTCCCAGGGACAAGGTGGAGGGGTGACCACTGTCACTGGTGTGAAGGGCAGTGTGTGTTCTCTCCCTCAGAGTTTTGGACTGTGACCAGCAGACAGAGGGCTCCATGTATGAAGCAATGTACAACATTCACTCCCAGGCAGCATCCTCTGCTTTTGAGCCTGTCAACACTTCTGGTGAGTGGGTGTGCTAAAAAACAACTGAGAAACTGGGGCACAATGCATTGATCCCAGTTGGAACAGCATTTGAGGCTGAACTGAGTAACATTTACTTTTGTTGTTAAAATAGCTGTGGAAATATCTGGGTCTGTGTACTGCACACTGCATCTGTCAAGTATTTTCAGCCTAATGCTCCCTTCTGGAAAGAACTTCCATTCAATGTGGGCTTTTAGGAGCAAAACCTTAGTTCTGGGTCCTGGCAGTGTTTGTGGACTCTGGGAGGACAGAGAGACAGGCTCTGCTCAGTCCCAGGGCTCAGGATGTGCCCTCTGTTCCAGATGAAGGGGATGTGGCAGCAGCCACTGCCAGCAACGGCCCTGAAGAGTCAGAAAATGAAGAAGATGGTTATGACATCCCCAAAGCAGCCCTGCCAGTTGCCATTGCTCGGCGCACACTGTCTGATATCTCCAATGCCACTCCTGCCTTCAGCAGAATGTCCTTGGAAAACGAGCCCCTGACAGGTCAGAGAGCACTTGCACTCCTCGTGGCTCTGCATGTTTGAAACTTGGGTCACTCACTCGAGATTTGGGATGGAAGCTGTGAAATCAGGGGTACAAGGCAGAGTTACACTGATTCTGAGGTGTTGGGTTTCATTTAGGGCTTGGAATACTCTTGGTCGTTTAATCACTGAACTAGAAAAACACACTGAAATCACAGGGGAAAACTGTTTCTCAGCTTAAAGGATATTCCTTGAGCCACTTTTCCTTCAGGGCATGGAATACCTTTTGTACCAGGGTGTACCAGGGCATGAGACAGGACTCCCCATCCCTGGAATTGTTTAAGGCCGGGTTGGATGGGGCTTGGAGCAACCTGGTCTAGTAGGAGGTGATGGAATGAGAAGAGCTTTAAGGTCCCTTCCACCCCAGACCATTCTGGGATTCTCTCCCTGTTCCAAGTGAAAGATGCCATGACTTGCACAGCGTGTGGCTCAGTCTGGCTGCAGCCAGTGCCTGCAGGTGGCACAAGTGTTCTGTCTGATGCTCTCAGTCCCTCTGAGCAGGGACCCAGTGGCTCAGCAAGGCCACAGTTTTGTCCCTGGGGAGTAAAGGACATCGTGTCCTTCTGGCTGCAAGGCACATTCTCCAAGGGAAAAAACTAGAGCCTCGTTTCTCCAAGAGCCTTTCTGGATAGTGCTTGACTTATTCCCTACAACTGCCCAGCAACTCATAAGGAAGCTCTGAAACTCTTCCTGTCAGGGTCTTTCAGTGTGAACACGCTGGTGATTTGCCAAGTAAGAGGAATGAGTTTCTTGTTCCTTCTGGAGGTGGGTGGGAAGCAGAGCCTCCTGTACTCACAACCACTCACCCCAGTGAGTCTTCTGTTGATTTGCTTCATCATTCCCCTTCCCTGAGCTTTTCCTTCAGCACAGAGAGTTTCCTAGTGCAGAGAAGCTTGTTTCTGCCACTCCTCCCTGTCTCACTTTTTGAGTCTGTCAAGTGTCTGTAGAATGTGGCTGAAGGGGGTGAGAAGGGGCAGAGAGAGCCACATCCCTCTCTCAGATGAAGTCCTGAGCTTAATCATTGACACTTCTTTGTTTTGACAGCCCTGAAATAACAATGCTGTTGTCCTGCCTCAGTGTTGGGAGATCTGCTCATGGAAAATGTGGAAATGCTGATTGTTGCTGCTGTGGGAAGCACAGGCACTGTGCAAGCAAGCCTGACCAGAGTGGGATCCATCTTGGCAGATTTATGTCCTCATGCATTGTGCCCTGCAGTTTGGTTTATTAATCATTTACCAAAATAGCTGTCTTGGTAGTTCTCCTTTCAGATTGACCCATGGTCTCTGAAACTTGATCCAGTTCAAGCTGAAACAGCCATTTCAAAAGGCAGTTCAGAGGAGAGAAGTGGGTAGACCTTTTTCTCACATGTACAAAAAGCTTTTTGTGTGTGAGAAGCTTGTCCTGTGAACATTAGTGAGCTGAACTGCTTTGTGGTTAGTGAGGAAGCTTCAGGGAATTTGTTTCCTGAAGAGCTTTCTCTATCTTAGTGCTTTTGGTGCAAGTTTTTCACAAAGGCCCCACAATGCTGCTTCTCTGACCAAGCTGCAGTGCCCACTCTTAACAAGGGATTGTTTGCACATTATTTGTCTGTTGTACCCCAGTTCTGCTGCTAGAAAACTTCAGAGAATGCCCTGAGGAGCTTTTCCAGAAGACAAATAAAACTTTCTTTATGGTGATGTCAAATATTCATGCAGACAAGTTTCCTGTGATGGGCAAAGATGCTTTCTGCAGTGATACAGGAGGTTAGAACTCAAAAATTACCTAATGTTGGATTAACACATCAAGCAACGTGTTTTTTCCTTGGGGAGTTTGATGACTTGGTCGGTTTATTCTTTTTTCTTCCCAGAAGTGCCTGATGTGGCTGCTGGGCAGTGTCACATCTGGATGACTAAGGGAAAGGCAGGACAGGCTGAGCTTATTGATCTGCCATGGCTGCAGCCATTAGACAGGGTGAGCTTCAGCAGAGGAGGAGGAGAACATAATTCAGTTGCTGACCCTTCAGAGAACATAATTCAGTTGCTGTGGTGGCTGAATTGTGACTGGCAGTTCTGGTTTTGTGCATGCACTGTGTGCACAGCAGTTCTGTGAGGAGAGATCAGTTCAGCTGGGGGGTTCTGTGTGATTCCAGAAGGAAATGGGATGTCTTTTTTTAGAGTTGCATAGTCTCTCATTTATTTCCCAGCAGGTCTCTGCTGCTTATTCTAAGGCTGATACCTGAGCTCTGCTCACACACATACATCCTGTGTCATTTTTGGTCCATTTATGTGGTCTTACCTTAATAAATGAGCCTGATGTGACCTGCTAGTTAAAAACATCTCCACAGCTGGTTTTGCACACAGGAGGGGAAGCTGAGCTGCTTGGAAGGATGAGCTGGTTGGAAACAAGGGCAGAGCTCAGACACAGGGTTTTAAAGTTAATTTACCAGCCTGATGTTACTCCAGCTTTGTTCCAAGCAAAAACTACACATCCTTTATTTCACGTGCTGCGTTTGTTTCCCACTCCAGGTTTTTCAGACGGCTCCCAAGTTCCAGAGAGGCCTCCAAAGCCGCTGCCCCGGCGGATAAACTCCGAGCGGAAAACCGGGAGCTGCCAGGCAGGGGGAGCCAGCAGTGGGGCCACTTCATCCCTGCAGCTCTCCAGTGAGATCGAGAACCTCATGAGCCAAGGCTACTCATATCAGGACATTCAGAAAGCACTGGTCATTGCACATAACAATATTGAAATGGCCAAGAATATTCTCCGGGAGTTCGTTTCCATTTCCTCCCCCGCGCACGTGGCCACATAGCACAGGACCCCACACCTACAGCTTCTGTGGACCAACTGCCTGGGCAGCTGTGGCCCAGCTGTGCACCAAAGGGGAAGGGGG
>WEIV01018101.1:6757-26578 GCA_013390005.1 Calyptomena viridis
ATATGCTTATCAGCTAAAAATGTCAAACTGGTTTTAAGGATTCTTACCACAATGATTATTTCAGTATCTTCTTACATTTCATGTATGAAACAGTTATATATTCTTTCATAGCAACCACTGACTTTTTAATAACGGTGACTGCTCATTTTTTGTATTTCCATCTCTTTACTTCCTATTTTATTTCCCTGGAATAGTGAATTCCTACATCCTCTAGTTCAACTGGAAAATATTATGAAATAATTCTGTAAGATAATAAATAATGAAATCTTTGTAAAAGTAAACCATATTCTGGAAGAATACAATTTGAAAAAAATATATATACTACTGAAGCGTCTGAATGACAAAGAATATTGAGGATTTGAGATATTCTTTAGTAAATTCAATGAATGTTTTCCGGGTAGTCTCCCATGACCTAAATTAAAAGAAGAAGAAAACAAGTTATTAAGTTAATTCTATCACTTAGGGTGATTAGTCAGATTTCCGAATTCTGGGCCTTTCCTACAACACAAAACTAAAGGAAGGTGCATGGTTAGGGACACAGTGAATGCGTTCCATATTTTATTGGCAGGCAAAGGTTAGAGTCACGCTCTTTACCCTTCCCTACTGAAAACTACTTCCTTTTTCCTTGCAGGTGAAATACAGTATCCACTCCAAAAAAAACCCAAGAATAATCTGATGTGGTGNAAGAAAAGGTTTGCTTGATGTATGCTGGATACAGGTGGCATCTCTTCTTTCTGGTTCAGATAAAGTTCACCAGTGCCTAGGTCTTTTCACATTATGGTGCCTCAGGCTCCGTCTTCTTCCAAGTCCTTCTTGAACACAGCACTCTAAAGAAAAATAACTCCTCTCTTTCTAGGATTTTTAGCCTGTTTTGATCCTGCTTAATTTTAAAATTTTAATTTAAGTAAAGGTTTTGATGGGATTATCGTGTCTAAGACGAGATTGTGTCTTGTTTATTATTTAGCATGTCAGGAGATTACCATCAGGTATTTACCTCATAGCAATTATCTACCAGGTGACCATGAATGTGGAAGATTGGACTTGATTACCTGTCCAGTGGATAAGACACCAGCTTTAATGACTCTATTGTCTTCTGGAGGCCACTGAGGCATGTTCTGACATGTATGAGAAGATTTCAGCAACCTTCAGACAGATTATCTGTATCTTTCTTCCTGCTTAAATCACAAATATTACTGACTGCATATGGCAAAAATATAGTTGGCAACATTAGGTACCAATGGTGAGACACCAGTCTGAATTTTCTTCTGTCAGAGACTGATGATCTAGAAGCCACACAAAGTATGTATCCCAGCGTCATGCACTGAAGGTAATTTCATGTCTGGCAAATGGGGACAATCTGCTGATATGATCAAGGATTTCTTTGTGTCACTGTAATCAAGCTCACAGAACTCTCCATGAAATCTCCCTGTGAACACAAACCTTCTCGGAGTTATATTTCTCTGAACAGAAAACAGAGAGATACTCTATTGACTCTCTGTTCCTTGGGACTCTGAACACCCACACTGCAGTGGAAAGGGAGGCAACCTCCCATTGGAAAACTTCATCTGTGTTTTCATCGAAAAGAGAAGCTGCACTACATTTTACCTGAAGCATCTGTAAGCATGCATTGAGAATGCTTTCCAGAGCAAATCCAACCTGCTAGAGAGCTGTGAGACAGTGTCTCAGGGTGACTCTACATTAAGAGAGAAGACAGACTTTTAGACTAACCAAGTCCACACGATTATACAGGAATTCTGTTGCAGAGCCAGAAACTAAATCCCAAGCTCCTAAAAAAATGAGTTATGCAAATACTGGATGCTTTAGTTGAAAAACTGAAGGCTTTCAGGTATGTAGAGAGGTGTGTAGTATGTGGGTTGAGAGAGAGAGCACATCCTTTGCTGTCCCAAATCTTTCTTTCAAATAAAAATCTTTTTTTAAGACAAATAAAAGAGTGTTTACCACATTTTATGATTGTAGCTAATTTTAAAATTCAAAAATATAATTTTAAAATGCCAAAAGATAGTGCTTTAAAATTGTCAGAACGATTGTCAGAATTAAGCATTTTGACCTTTCTTTTTTTTTAAAAAACTATTTTATAGCACGCTTTCTTATTTTCTGAAAACTGCTTCTCATTAATTTGGTGTTCCCTAAAGAAACTTCATTATTCTGTGAGTCCAAAGATAGATTCTTGCTTATTGAACTATTCTTCCTCACCAATAAGTTGCTGAAAATAGAGTTATTCTCCCCCTCCAAAAAATCAGCTGTACTCCCATTGCCTATATTGTCCCTAAAGAACTTTTAACTTCTACATTAAAGAGAAGCTTTCACAAATGAAAATAAAATCACTCTTTAATACATATGAAATTTTCTCAAGGAAGCCTTATATTAATTAAGATGAAAAAGTNTGGATCTGCCTGGATCTCTCACATCTTAAACAAAAAGCCCTCAGCATGAGTCATGAATTCCAGTCCAAAAAGGAGTAGATTTGCAAACTCAAAGCTCATAATTTCATGTCTGGCAAATGGGGACAATCTGCTGATATGATCAAGGATTTCTTTGTGTCACTGTAATCAAGCTCACAGAACTCTCCATGAAATCTCCCTGTGAACACAAACCTTCTCGGAGTTATATTTCTCTGAACAGAAAACAGAGAGATACTCTATTGACTCTCTGTTCCTTGGGACTCTGAACACCCACACTGCAGTGGAAAGGGAGGCAACCTCCCATTGGAAAACTTCATCTGTGTTTTCATCGAAAAGAGAAGCTGCACTACATTTTACCTGAAGCATCTGTAAGCATGCATTGAGAATGCTTTCCAGAGCAAATCCAACCTGCTAGAGAGCTGTGAGACAGTGTCTCAGGGTGACTCTACATTAAGAGAGAAGACAGACTTTTAGGCTAACCAAGTCCACACGATTATACAGGAATTCTGTTGCAGAGCCAGAAACTAAATCCCAAGCTCCTAAAAAAATGAGTTATGCAAATACTGGATGCTTTAGTTGAAAAACTGAAGGCTTTCAGGTATGTAGAGAGGTGTGTAGTATGTGGGTTGAGAGAAAGAGCACATCCTTTGCTGTCCCAAATCTTTCTTTCAAATAAAAATCTTTTTTTAAGACAAATAAAAGAGTGTTTACCACATTTTATGATTGTAGCTAATTTTAAAATTCAAAAATATAATTTTAAAATGCCAAAAGATAGTGCTTTAAAATTGTCAGAACGATTGTCAGAATTAAGCATTTTGACCTTTCTTTTTTTTTAAAAAACTATTTTATAGCACGCTTTCTTATTTTCTGAAAACTGCTTCTCATTAATTTGGTGTTCCCTAAAGAAACTTCATTATTCTGTGAGTCCAAAGATAGATTCTTGCTTATTNGCAAAGGTTAGAGTCACGCTCTTTACCCTTCCCTACTGAAAACTACTTCCTTTTTCCTTGCAGGTGAAATACAGTATCCACTCCAAAAAAAACCCAAGAATAATCTGATGTGGTGGTCCATCAGCATAAACAGTGAGCCAGTCTTAACCCTCTAAGGCCCCACAGGGCCAAGAGAGCAGAAGACTGATGAACTACTGCTTTCTTCACAACCCTATCAGCTGCCTCCTCTTGGTGCAGTACAGCTTTGTGCACTCAGCAGCCAGGAGATGATGGCCATGGTTCACAGGACACTTAGTAGAAGGAGTCTTTCATTCAAGGATTATTCATGCACTATTGCATGCACAAATACTTTTGGAGGAGGGGGTAAAGCTGCACGACTCTTCTACCATTAGTCTGTGTGGTGATATTCCTCTTGTCTCTCAGTGGTCATTGAGCCACCACAAAGCTCACAAAAAGCTTCTTCTGGTGTCCTGAAGAGTAGACTCCTTCCAGAATATAGCCTGAGATTTTAGGCTCTGCCACAGAGATGGANGTAAAGGTTTTGATGGGATTATCGTGTCTAAGACGAGATTGTGTCTTGTTTATTATTTAGCATGTCAGGAGATTACCATCAGGTATTTACCTCATAGCAATTATCTACCAGGTGACCATGAATGTGGAAGATTGGACTTGATTACCTGTCCAGTGGATAAGACACCAGCTTTAATGACTCTATTGTCTTCTGGAGGCCACTGAGGCATGTTCTGACATGTATGAGAAGATTTCAGCAACCTTCAGACAGATTATCTGTATCTTTCTTCCTGCTTAAATCACAAATATTACTGACTGCATATGGCAAAAATATAGTTGGCAACATTAGGTACCAATGGTGAGACACCAGTCTGAATTTTCTTCTGTCAGAGACTGATGATCTAGAAGCCACACAAAGTATGTATCCCAGCGTCATGCACTGAAGGTAATTTCATGTCTGGCAAATGGGGACAATCTGCTGATATGATCAAGGATTTCTTTGTGTCACTGTAATCAAGCTCACAGAACTCTCCATGAAATCTCCCTGTGAACACAAACCTTCTCGGAGTTATATTTCTCTGAACAGAAAACAGAGAGATACTCTATTGACTCTCTGTTCCTTGGGACTCTGAACACCCACACTGCAGTGGAAAGGGAGGCAACCTCCCATTGGAAAACTTCATCTGTGTTTTCATCGAAAAGAGAAGCTGCACTACATTTTACCTGAAGCATCTGTAAGCATGCATTGAGAATGCTTTCCAGAGCAAATCCAACCTGCTAGAGAGCTGTGAGACAGTGTCTCAGGGTGACTCTACATTAAGAGAGAAGACAGACTTTTAGGCTAACCAAGTCCACACGATTATACAGGAATTCTGTTGCAGAGCCAGAAACTAAATCCCAAGCTCCTAAAAAAATGAGTTATGCAAATACTGGATGCTTTAGTTGAAAAACTGAAGGCTTTCAGGTATGTAGAGAGGTGTGTAGTATGTGGGTTGAGAGAGAGAGCACATCCTTTGCTGTCCCAAATCTTTCTTTCAAATAAAAATCTTTTTTTAAGACAAATAAAAGAGTGTTTACCACATTTTATGATTGTAGCTAATTTTAAAATTCAAAAATATAATTTTAAAATGCCAAAAGATAGTGCTTTAAAATTGTCAGAACGATTGTCAGAATTAAGCATTTTGACCTTTCTTTTTTTTTAAAAAACTATTTTATAGCACGCTTTCTTATTTTCTGAAAACTACTTCTCATTAATTTGGTGTTCCCTAAAGAAACTTCATTATTCTGTGAGTCCAAAGATAGATTCTTGCTTATTGAACTATTCTTCCTCACCAATAAGTTGCTGAAAATAGAGTTATTCTCCCCCTCCAAAAAATCAGCTGTACTCCCATTGCCTATATTGTCCCTAAAGAACTTTTAACTTCTACATTAAAGAGAAGCTTTTATAAATGAAAATAAAATCACTCTTTAATACATATGAAATTTTCTCAAGGAAGCCTTATATTAATTAAGATGAAAAAGTTATTTTCTTTTTTTCGATCAAACCTAATTATAGTGTCTGAGAGTATGGCTTCTTTGAACTTTTATTTCACAGAGGAAGGGAGGAGGAAATCCTCAGTATTTTTTTCATGTGAAAACAAGTTTTGATCTAATCACATTTGGTTAACCAATTTTAGTGTAGTTCGTGCTTTTTATATGTTCCTAAGAGGTATAGGAGAAAAATATTTCAGTAGCAGGGGAATTATAGTGTTATTTATGAACCTCAAAAACATAAAATACTGCATTTGAATGAGGACTCTGAAGTTCCTGTTTTTCTAGGAAACCTCCTTGATCTAGATATCAAGGGGATAATCTCAAAGGAAAAGGGTTTAGTTTTATCTGAAACTTCTGGACCTAGTCAGAATTCAAGGGTGATTAGAGGCTTCTTCTGCTGCTACTTCACTGTATTTATAATTGACGCTGTGTTATCATGGCTCACAGCTCTCCATAGAAAGTGATTTTTCATTGCTGTTCCAATGAAGAAGAGAATTCAAAGGGCAACATCTATCATGTTGGATGTGCTTTGGCAGAGTCTATTGCTCATCTCTGTAGAAAAAGCACCAGGCTCGGAGCACCACTGCAGCACCAGGTGGTACTTGAGGATAAGGTGTTTTATGATCATTCACCCAACTTGTTTCCTTATATTCAGGTCTGGAGCAATATCCCTTGTCAATGCTCATCTCTGCCCCTGCTAAATATCCCAACATCCTCCAAGACCCTGTGTAGTGATGCACTGTCTCTATCCCAGGCAAGAATACACTCAAGCAATGCCAGCAGGTCAAAGAGCAACATACAGATCTCCTGGGGAGCCGTTAAGTTTTTATAATAGTGTCTACACTTCCTATCTGTAAATATTGTGGGTGAAGGCTATTACTGAGAGCCCCATCCCCACCAAAACCTCCAAATTAGAGGTCTCTGTCAAAATCTGAGAGTTGAACAAAATAAACTGCCAAACATTCTTCTGAAGGAGAGGCTGTCTGGGACAGAGGGAAGTGTGCAATGGTCTAAACTGGTGGAATCTTTTAAATCCTCTATTGACTTGTCAAAATGTGACCTCAGCCAAAGGCAGCAGTCTGTGGTCTCAGGATGACAACAGTTATGGTCCAGACAAGAAGGAAAAGAGGTCTACAGACATCTCCAGAGGGGCTGGGCCTGCCAACAGTAAGGCTACTTCTCTGAGCTGCAGGTACAGGTTCAAGGGCAGCCAGAGAGAGACCACTTACTCATGTCAGGTGGAACAACTGAATAGCCCCCAAACTATAGAGCTGGGTTACTAATGAATTTAAAAGTTAATTAACATATTCCAAGTTTAGAAAAAAATATTACGTTTTGAGTTGTAAATTCATCAGATGAATTTTTTCAGTGACTTTTCCTCCTGAAAGGAAGCTGTTACGTTGCCTTTGCCTGAGTCTCCTCATCTATGTAACAAGGTTGATGATGCTTAGAATATATCCCACAGCAGCTTGGCAATTCTCTTTTAAAATAGCACAATGCTGAAAAATGCTAATTATAATAATTCTTATGACTGTGCCCATTCCAAGTAATTACAACATTGCAGAAGAAAAAAAGTACTTGTATTGGAATAACACCACAATTTATTTGTGAAGGGATTGTTTTCTGTATATGTTTCGGTCTTCTCCAAACACAGTGAGCTGAAGTTTTTCCATATTTATCCAGGTTTGAATTTTAATGAACACGAATGCCGCAAGTCCACGAAATTTTTAAAACCGAAAGATGAATTACATTAATCCACTTCACAGGCCATCATGTTCAGACAAAAGGTGTTGTGCAGGCTTTTAGGTAAATAATATTCAATTTAATTTAATTTAATTTAATTATTTAGCTATGTAGTGCATCCATTTCAGCTCAAGAGAGATAATGATTAAAATGCAGAGGCTCAGAATCCTAATAACACTATGCAAACTTTCAACATGTTCTTCAGCAATCACATTAAAAATCATATAAATTACCATAATTTCCCTGAAAAGTCTGAATTTATTCCAATTTATAGATGCCAAAGATGCTCTTCCAACACATACATAGCTTCTTTTTTAGTGCTGTCATTCTCTTGTCCTAGAGAGGCATGAAACTAAACTAATACTGCAGTTCTTGACAGTTTAGAGGAATTGTGAACAGATTCAGTTGCTGATAAGAAGAATAAAATGCTGGATGAGGGGAGAATTGCACTGTCTGGGCTGTGGGCAGACCCAATGGCTGGAACAGCAGAGAACACAGAAGGTGGGGAGTGTTATAGTCCATTAAAGACATCAGGGTCATAAAGGTTAAAACAATTCAGTGTTCTTTAAGCTAGTAGCAAATGTGGGTTTGCAAATGAGGGAAGCGTGGCAGTGGTGGAAGGCCACGGCACTGCCCAGTGCAGTAAAGGTGCCAAGGGGCGACTGCTGCACTGCCCAGTCTCCCAGTGCCACTGGCTGCTGCAGCCAGGCCAGGACTCAGCACTGAGGTGCTCACACCACAGGCCCCAAGGAGCAGAGCTGGCTACCACTCTCTAGTGGTTTGACCCTGGCTAAAAGCCAAGGACTCACACACACAGCCACACACTCTCCCTGCAAATGGACAGAGCAGAGAAAAAAACTAAAAGATTGCACAAGTTTTGTGATAAGGACCATAAGAAACTCCTTATTAATTATTTCACGGGCAAAACAGGCTCCAACTTGAAATATTAAGAATTTATTATTATCAAAATCAGAGCTTAAGAGTGAGAAGTTCAATAGATTTTACAGACACTTTTTTTCTCCCACTCCTCTCTCTTTCAAAGATCTCCCTCCTTCCCCCAGCTTCCCAGGAAGACAGGAGTGGGAGGGTTATGGTCAGATGTTGTTTCTGCTGCTGCTCAGAGAGAGAGGAATCCTACCCCTGCTTCCTCATGGGGTCTCCTCCACAAAAGACAGTCTATCACAAAACTGCTTTGTGAGTCCATCCCATGGACAACAGCTCTTCAAATGCTGCTGCCACGTAGGTCACCTCTCCATAGGTTGCAGTCCTTCAGATATAGCTGCTCCAGCGTGGGTCCCCACTGACCACAGGTCCTACCAGGAAATCCTGCTCCAGCATGGCTCTCCTCTACCCACAGGCTACAGGACTGTGTCAGGCCCCTGCTACAGACATGGACAACCCATGAAGTCACAGCCTCCTTCCAGCATCCATCTGCTCCAGCGTGGGATCCTCCAGTCCTACATGGGCTGCAGATGAATCTCTGCTCCCTATGGTTCCCCATGGGCTGCAGGGGAGACAACCCACTTCACCATGGTCTGCACCATGGGTTGCAGGGGCCCCATTCCGGTGTTTACAGCATCTCCTCCCCCTCCTCTTCCACTGACCTTGGTGTTAATCACAACTTCTCACTCTGCTCTTCTCTAAGCGCCCATGTTCATCTGCCAGTACCTTTTTTTTCCTCCTTCTTTAATATGTTATCACAGAGGTGTTTCCATAACTCCTCACTGGCCTGGCCTTGGCCAGCGACAGGTCCAGCCTGGAACTGACTGACATTAGCTCTGCTGGAAATGGAGAAACTTCCAGCAGCTTCTCAAAGAAGCCTCCCCCATAGTCCCCCCCATTACCAAAAAACCTGGCCACTAAAACCCACTACGCTCTCATTGCCTTAGTCACATAGAGGAAAAGCAAATGGGAGCATTTTGTATGAAGCTGGTTTAAAAAAGCTGTTTCAGTGAGTCGACTTTAAAATGCCTAGGGTCTATCACAGGCAGTCTGGACTAAGAGGAAGATGGGAAAAGCAAGACTTCCACTGTGCCTTCTGTCCTCTGTCTTGGTACAGCCCTTTGTTTTCACAAGCATAATACCCACTCATTAAATCTTAATTAAAATTAACCCCTTTAACTCCATCTTCACCATCCTGACTCTCCACCTGCCCAGTTTCTCATGTTGCTTTCAACCCTTCCAGATTCTTCCCTCATCTTCATTTTCTCCCCAAGAAGGTGAGAGACCCTAAAGGCTTTGCTGCCTCTCTCTAAGAGACATGCCTATCTCTAAGAGATAAACCTCTCTCTTAGAACACTTCTAACAATTCTCTCACGTTCTGGTATTTTTAGATGGCAAGCCAGAAGTTTCACTGTACAAGAAAAAAAAAGCAATTTACAGCTTCAGGTGGAAACATAGCCACTTCTAGTTCATTTGGTTTTTATCTTGCTTATCAACACGTTTTTCATCTTCCTGTAATTTATTCATTATCTTAGTCAAGGAATGTGAATGGGAGGGGTAGGAGTGAAGAAGGAGATAAGTGTACTTGTCAAAATGGGAAACAGATGCTCTAACAGTGACTGGAGACAATTAATGTTCCCAGTAGGTATCAAATGCCAAGGTCCATGGACTGCTTCAAATTTTTGCAGCAAACAGTCTTCTGGAAAATGCAAATACAGAAGCTTTATTTTCCAGTCACATGAAAGCATGTCTTTTTTGTAATGAGCTGTCCTAAAGAGCTTCACATTGCTCCTTGAAAGTGTGTCTGTTCTGATCATTGCTGGCCTAAATAATAACACAGCAATGAAGGGGGAACTGGATACCTGGTAGCAGAGCTAACAAACCTGTCACCACTCCCTCCCTCTGTTTCAGACACAGCATGCCAAACAAAGCATTTAGCGCGTGTTTAACCTTGAGTTACTCAAAGTCAATAACATATTAGTATGCACCTAAAGCAAGCGCATACTTTGTGATTGCCGAGGTAAGCATGCATCTAGCAAAGATCCCTGCTGCACTGGGGTCTTTCATTTCTTGCTGAGAAATAACCCTCCTACTACAGCCCTTAAGGGAACGCCGCTCATCTAGTCTCAAAAGTTAGTACGGCCAAGGCCTTAGCATCAGGCTTCAGTCTGTATCACGCTGGGAAATGTTGCTGCAAAAGCCAATTATAGTAAATAAATATTATAAGACAGAAAAAATCAATAATGAATAGATGTGATCTGATTTGTGTGACTAATATTTGTAATAATAGCTTTTTGTTCTACGCCACATGTAGCTTTCATCTTCTCTCTCTACACTGTCAATTAAATTTTCCTTTCTACTGTTCTGTTATCTAAAATAATCAAACACCTACCATGCCCTAGAAAGTACACCAATTAAGAGCTGCATTTAAACCTGCTTGAATGAGCCTATCACAAAGTTAATTGGAATAAACACATATTTGAAATGATATTGTTTGAATTCTGCTCCAAGCCTGACTATTGTCCATCACAAACTTCCTTTTTAGTCTTGTACTCATTCACTGAAACAGTTAATGGCTTAAACATTGTTAAGATCACCAAAAGACTTTTGTCCACTGTAGCAAACTGCAAAGAAACAGCTGCTCATCTACCAAACCCCACCTCTCCCTTAATATGTCTACTAATAAGACTTCGAAAGGACCTCGAGATAAGGTGATCCAGCTATCCCAGGTGCCAGAAGGATGTGCATACCTGAAGCTACAAATTTGATTTCCTGATAATAAGAGGCAAATCCTGCAAGGTGGGATAGTTCTTATGCCAATGTCCTCCTTTACATGATGACTCAGCTCTGAAAACCCCTCTGGAGAGCACGGCATTCATACCTGACCTGAGCTATTCATCTCGGATGATGGACCATAATGACCTATGATTGCTTCAACTACTGCTGACAGCTGCAGCATCTTGGAAGGTGTCAAAGACTCNCTTTTTCTCCTTAATCCTTTTTCTCTGTCACTGTTTCTCTTCTCTCCCCTTCTGTCTTTCCTCTCTCTCTCCTTCTTTGAACCCCTCATTTACTGTTAAATAAAATCCATATTATTGACTTCAGCATATGGTCTCTTTTGCACCTTTATTAAGGCAGAGGCATCTCTCTAATAGTTTTAATAATCAGATTGCAACACTTGTTTGTATTATCTATTCTCTTATTTCCTCCATTTTTTTCATTATTGTTTGAGTAATGATAGAAAACACCAACCTCAGAGGTTTTTCCTCTTTTTCACTCCTGTCTTTGTAGCAGCCTCTCTCACCAGCTGGGCAGGAAGTCCAAGGACATGCACAGGGCAGCTGCTGTTTCATGTGTCCTCCTGAGCACCCATTCAGCTGAGAAAAAGAATTCCTTTACCAAGGAATGACACTTGGGTCCTCAGATTTAAAAACTACCAATAAGCCTATCCAAAGGCCTGTTATACATAATATATGGCAATGAGTTCTATGTTAAATATAAAGTAGTACATTTTTTCGTGCTATGAAAAATAAATTTTTTTTCTGTTTTCCTTATTCCTGCTTCCATGTCTATTATAAAAAAGAGAAAATACATGTCAGCCAGATCAGACTATAACCTGCAAATGCACTAATTTTCTTTCCAGTGTAATGACTTAAGCTAGGCATCAGATTAAAAACATAAATTAAAGACAGTATGGTAGTCTGTGGTCACCATTTCATAAAATTTGGAGGGATTTACAGCCAGCTGGTAAAAAAAAAAGTCCGCAGCAACAGAAGCACTAAAATTTGATCAGCATGTAAATCAATCACTGCTTGAGAATAGCATGGCAAAACAGAAATTCTTGTCATTCTACTGTCACTGGGTTTGGGTCTTGGGGTTTTCTAAGGTGACAAGATTCAACTAATATAAGAGGAGCTGGAATGCTAATTTCCCTTTCCAGCTTCTTATCTTCTCGAATGAATCAGCTATCCAAATACATTTCTGATTAAACTGCATTGCTATCACTAGACCTATATCAGGAGCAAATTTGATTCAAGGGAAGTATTCATTTAATTGCTGGGGTATGACATTTTTAAACGTGCAGACATGACTTAAAAGTATTTACAAGGAAGACATCTGCAAAAGGAAAGAGTATAGTTTTTCCCAGTTATCCTGAGTATGTGTCATCTGTGCATGGCACACAATACGAAATCAGTGTGAAAAGATCCACCTCACTAAAGGACATGGCCACTCCTCTGCATGCATGAAATGTGTATTCCTCTCTAACAGTAGTTCAAGTATCAAGGTAATCTATTTTTCATTTTCAGCACAGACACATTTATTATCAGAGTTAATAAGACAGTCTTTGTCAGAACATATTGTCTGTTGTCAAGATCTAAGGATTAACATTGTATTGCATGTCTGAATAGAATTATTTTCCCGTAAGATTTGCTATACCAAGTTAGTTACATGGTCCAGTGGATCTGGTGCCCCACCAGATGGCAATAAATAAATGGCATATAAGTAAAATTTCAGAGAAAAGTTTAATTCTAGTACACTAACTCACTCTGACATGCATTATGTACCTTGATAATTGTTGCAGTACAGTACATGGAAGGAAACATTTCCTTCCAACCTCTGCAGACAATTAGTTTATACCTTGAAACATAGCATTTGATTACCCTTATCTGCTAGGTGTAGCCACAAACACCATTATCAGAGATTCTTTCAGGATTACAGCACCCTTATCACATCTCTGCTTACGATAAGGAACAGTAAAGCACCCAGAAACCTCCGTAGTAATCCAGATGAATTAGATTTCAGTAATAAGAGTGATGTAGAGGAATATTTTCTCCTAGTCCTGGTCACTCATAAATCTGTAGGGTCTAATATCTAATTATCCCAGATTTTCAGGAGATTATTTTTCTGGGGAACTGTCAACAGAGATTTTATTTTAGACATGGCCCTAGCTTCTCAGATACAGTTAGTTCATGGTTTCCAGATATTTGATAAATGCCTGGAGGAAGGTCGTTTTTATGTGATGTCTCCCTCTCACTCTGAACTAATTAATTATTACAAACATGGAAAATATCTAATTTGCTATAGGGTTGAAGTTTTCAAATTTTTAGATTTGTAATATCAGAAAAAATCCAACCAAACTGCTTAACACCTGGCTCCTTGACATCACTTTTCGTAGTGGAATTAAATAAAATTTTCCTTTCCAATTTAAAAATAAAACTGAGAAATAATTATTTAACAGTGACCTGGATGGCCCTTTAATTAGTGCTCTGGGCTCACCTAAAACACAATGGGTTTGATTTTTGCTGGGTTTCTGTTCCTAAAAGTGGCAAGTGCTGTGGGATGTCCTGGAGAGGCCTTGGAAGGGTGGGGGTGGAAAGAAAGGAGGATTTTTTTTTTACCCGGCAGCATCCCCTACTGTTGCTTTTAAAAATGATAATGATTCACTTCCAAGGCACTTCCCAGTCATCCTCAGTCAGGAGGGCAGGGCAGCTCCCAGGGCTTGGTAGCAGACCTGGAGGGGCAGGAGTGAAGAACTGGAAATATTTAATGTCCCCAGGAGACTCATAGGTGACTCTTTAAGGGAAAACTATTGCCCCAACAATTCAAAAGAGTGTATGTTTCAGCACCATAAAAATCTCAGTGACTCGAGTGGCAATTTTGTAAGGAGTTTTGAGCACCACAAGAGTCACTTGTTAATTTTGAACAGACAATCTCAAGCTGTTGCAGTTTCTCCCAGAGATCCCTATTCCCTCATAGAACGTATGCTCATGTTTCTCTCAGTTATGTGGCAGCTGTCAGGCCCAAATTGGTTTCCAGGTGTTTGTAGAAAAAAATGAGTCTTTGAGTGTACTCTTGCAAATGCCTACTCAGAAACTTTGAACATTTCTAGATGCCTTAATACTGAAATGTACATGCATGAAATCCTTTTCTCCCAAGGGAACCTTTAAGCATAATTTTCAATTTGCATTTCTAGGGGTACTGAATTTGGTTCTTTATATATGAACAAAAGTTTGCAAAATATATACGCAGGTGGAAGAAGGGGTCTGAGTCAATACATGTCAACTGATTTCTCTATGTCTTGCTATCTTTATCTATGAAGTTGGGTCAACCATGCTTGTGCAACTCCCAGGAGCGTTGTGAAAGCTTACTCATTAAAGTTTGTGTAGTATTTTGGGATCCTTGGTGGCAGATGCTATGCAAGTGCAGAAGTGCATCACTTGATATATATGAATGGCAATTCACTCACAGCCTCAGCAGTGTTTGGTAGAGGAGTAACTGAAGAATATCAAATGCTGCAGGCTCAAATGAAAATGAGCTCATCAAAATAAATGATTTACCAGAGGCTTCCAAGCACCCTGCTTCCTACAGATGAGATGAAGAGTTCATCACCTTCTCTGCTTGACAACAGAGAATAAGCCATAGTATTGTACATCATTAACAATGGTTGTAGCATTATTCTCTGTTGGAAAAATTCACTTTGTTGTACAGCTCTATTAACTGATGAATTGAGTCCAGAATGGTTCACATTATCATTGTGAATATAGAAAAAAATTGGCCCAAACATGGAAACCAAATCAACTTACATAATGAAAAAAGGCTCAGGGATAGAGAGATAGTGAGATCTGTGAGTATTGTCTTATAAGAGTGTATTTCCCCCCCCATTTGTTATTCTAATCAAACAAAAGACTTGTGGAGACTAAAAAGAAAAAAAAAGGCACAAAACAAAAAAACCCCACAACTTTTGAATTTGGGGGGAGGGAGCCACTTATATTTCTGTGTGATCTGCAGAAGGAAAGCTTTCTACATCTTCAGTTCAGTGAAAAGCAACCAGTTTGAACTCTAATTTTGAGAGTTTGTACCGACACAGTTGCCTGAGCTTGTTCTTAATACAACCTAGCTCCTCAGAGCAGCAAAGTCTCTAGCAGATTCATGAGTCCTCAGTACTCCACCATTTCTGGAATAAGAACTTTTCATGAGATAGGACTTTCTGGCTTTCACAAATCCATTCAGATTTTCCGTACCTACAAAATTGACACCTAGTCTGCACAAATTGACCCAATTTGCCTTTTGAACAAAATTCTGATTATGAAATTTCCAACTCACTTCAGCTGGACTAGAACTACTTCAATCACATCTACCTTGTGACGGGCCAGGTATCTTATATCTCAACCAAAAGGAATAGTTGCAGCTGCATAATTAGAAAAGAAGTGTGAAAGAATTTTAAAGGGGATCAGAACACAGACATTTCAGAATCAATGTTTCTTTTACCCAGAAACAGCTTCAGGACAGCCCTGTAACCCCAGCTGTGTTCTGCATCTTGAATTGCTCTTAACCCTGAGCATCTCTGTAGGTACCTGAGAGGGAAATGGCACTATAGAGCTTAAATAAAGTGTTGGTCTAAAGCCTGATCCGAGCTTCTTTTGAATCTGTGACAACTTTTTAAATAGCTTTGAATCAGGACTTTAGCTTTTAACTCATTTGCTAAACTGATGGAGTTTCATATGCCAAACTGACAGATAGTAGGTGCAGTTTATTTCCTAAGCACCTTCTACTCCTATTGGTTTATCAGACCGGGCTAAATGAATGCTTTATTTTGTTTCTTACCCACAATGCAAGTTGTCTTAGTGATGATTTTCCAAAAAAAGTTGGAAAATCATTTGTAGACAAAAGAAAGTAATCTTGAAAACTGTGGAGGAAGCATTCCACTTCTCTTCTAGCTTTACTCTAAACTGTTGTTTTTAACTTTTCACAATTCATGAGCAAGCAACTTACTTCTTTCTAGTCCTTTCTTTAAAGGAGATTAATTATTTTAATTGTTAAGTAAAAGGTGATCGTCTAATTAAAAGAGATTATCAGACATTCACCAATGGCATTATTCTAGTCAATAAACTAATTATGGTTGTGGCAAATGAATGAAAAATGATCAATTGATCTTAGGACCATGATGTAGAAAACTTTAAGTGTGTGATTTGCATATTCCTTGAGAGAGCAAAGTAGATCTTACATTTTGGCCACTGTTTAGATTTTACAGAAAAAAAAATTAGCCCTTCTACACGAGCATACTGCCTCTGGAAATTTGTAGCTGCACTACTACATTCACTTGGTGTATCCTTGTGATGTCATTTTGGTTAGAGCAGGAGAAGAGAAGCATTGGATCTCCCTTGTTTATTGCACAGTTGCCCTGTAAAATCTTATTCCAGTTGAAACAAAGTCATTCCAAACAATGAAAGTGGAAATTTTAGCTTTCATAATAACACAAAAAAATAAATTTCAAATGCTGTAAAGACTTCAATGATTTCTCCTTTAAAAACACTACCATCATAATCACTATAGCAATGAAAATTATTTTTCATAACTTAGCAATGGTTAAGAATGTTGCATTAACTCTACTTTGCAGATAAAAATTTTGAGAACTAGCATAGTGTATTTTTTTCTGAAAACTAAATGTAAAGTCACCAGCCAGGTAAGGCTTCAATTCAAAGGCAGGAACTTTACGTTCTATTAATTAGCTCTCAAAAATAGTCTAGCCATGCCACTAATAATTCTACCTTACTTTTTGATAGCTTGCCTCCCTTCTTTATATCTTGCCTCCACATGAAAATCTCCCAAAATCAAGCTGCATTGAAAGGTATTTAAAGGTAATTTATATAATCAAACTGTGTCAGACAACAATACATTAAATCATCATTAACGTTCAATATCTACTTGGTAATTTTTGCATCAAACCATAAATTCTGCATTTGCTTTGGGATTTTCTGCTAAAGTTTTAGCATTACGTTTTGAATCAACCAGACAGCAAAGAGGATGAGGTGCTGAGGTTGCTAAAGGCTCAGGAAATTTGTTCCATTACAAACATTTCTGAAAATCTTTTGGGGTTTGTAGCGTGGTCTTTGACTCACTAACTGACTCTGCACCTCCATAAAGTTTTGGATTGGAGAGGAAAGTAGAACAATCACTAGCTGAAAAGGAAGATGTTGCCATTAGTCTATTAAAAATGCAAAATAGAAGCTAATTTTTTACTGTACCAAGTCTCTTTTCCATTTTCTGGGTTATGTAGAGGACTAGTTTGGATGACAAGCTGGAGAAAAAATAAATCGAGGTCTATTTTATTTTCACCATTATAAACAAAATTGCAGTGAGGATCAGACTCCACAGTTAATAACAAATTACGGACAAGCTGAATTTTGGGCTTCACTAGGCCTTCTTCACAGCCACAAAAGCATGCCAACAGCAGATCCAACCAAGACTAGAGCTATGTGCTTACAGCATGTCCTGTGGCTTTTCCTGAGCTCTGAGTGAAGACATCACAACAGCCAAATTTACCTGGATGCTCCAGAAAACATGGAGAAAAAGACTTGCCTCTTTTGCCTCTTTTCCTCAGTCTGCTTTCCTTCATCGTTCTCAGTTTCCCATTGCATTTGTATTTCCTGATCTATGGATTAATCCTTTAAAAGATATCTGCTATGCCCATTGAACTTTCAGCAGTGACCACAGTGACTTTTCTGAAGCTGTTTACTGTTGCTCTTAAAGTTATTTTCCCTTACATGGACCAGTGTCTGCAATTTCTGTCTGGATTACTGGCCTTATTTAAGAGGCAATGGCATACAACATGGCCTTTGATATTAAGCAATTCCCTTGGAATGCTGTCAGTGAATGCCCTTCTCCATATTTACTGAGTTTCCTCTTTTCCTCCTATCTTCAAGTCACAACTCAATTCTGACCCTTTCTGCACCTCATCTCCCATTTGTGTTTTTCTATTCTTTACCACTGTTTGCTCACTTATTGTTGATCCTTATTTTCTTCATACTCACAATCTTCCACATCTAGCTGTTTATAATGTCTCCCAGATGTTTTGACAAAAACCTGTCTTCCCTGTCTTCAGTAGGTATAAGTTTAAATCCTGTCTAATCTAGTTCCCACTGACACAGCAGATCTCATCTTTGTCCTGACACAGTCACCAGTCCTCCTCATGTTGTGTCTAGCTTTTCTCTCTCTTGACTTCAGGGGAGGAGTGTGGGGACCTCACATGCAGAGAAAGAAGATTAACTGGGATTTACATGTCTAAATTCAGACATGTTTGTCAAAATACACAGCCAATCGGGACTTAACTTTGGAAGAATACACATTCTTTGTGTGCCTCTGAATTAAACTGTGGGGCTTCCCAAGAGTTACAAGCTTTATGTCACTGAGCTGAAGGATTTGCCACTAACTATGGGAAGATTCACATATGGGATATTTCTTTCATCTTTCGTGCTCAAGAGACATTGATCTAGTTTCTGAGGGACAGCTGACCAGATCATAAACTCCAGGTTGTAAGGCTTAACTTTAAATAAAGAAATACCAGTTTCTCATTTTTACATTCCTTTTGTTGNGGCTATGGCTCACGCTCTGCTTGCACAATGCCACTCTGTCTGTCTTTAAGGTATTTTGTGTATATACTGCCCAGTTCCCTGCCCATCTTTGTATATGGGAGTTCCTATAGATATCAGAGTGAACATGAAACTGAGAGGAGACTGTAATGGTGAACTCTCTGCTGATTGCTGTGAAAGTGTAGATGGGCAAACGAATGCACAGAGGGTATTTGTGATTAAAAAACCAGACAATTAAACCAGCTTTATGGAGAAATGCAAATTAGTGAGAACTAAGACTGGGGTAAAAGGGCAAAAGCAAATTAGGGTGCAAAGTTTAGGACAAGAAACTTAAACTCACACTTCAGTATGGCCAGCCAGTGAAGGGCGTGAAGAAACTACACAATCTGAAAAACAGCACAGCCAAAATGTCCTGGCTGCTCAGAAGCATCATTATTTGTATCACAGACCCATTCAGAGGCTCCACATAAGTATCAAGGCCCCATTGTGCTAAATATGCACAAACACAGCAAAAGACAGTCCAAAGTCATAATCGCAGGAATAAACAGAGAAAAAACATCAGCACTGCAGCATGTAGGAGGCAGAGCTTTGGATGAGTGGGGAACAAAGTGAAAAGGTTTCATGCCAGAATGACTCTGGATTTGCTACAAAGGATCATGAACCTCTCAATGAACTAGCAGCCCAGTGAGCTCCATGTAGTTCCAGGTGCTGTAATGAATGTTTCACAGAGAGATAATTAACCCCCTTAACCTGAAAGCTCTGCAGTGCTGACGCTTTCAGTACAATCTGTCCATGACACCATGGTAGAATGCAGAGCCAGCTTTATTATTTCAGTTTGTTCTGTTCCTTTTTACTGCTACTGCTCTCTAAGGTTAATTGTATTCCCTGTGCTGATGCACAGTGGTATCTATACATAGACCTAACTGTATGGATTTTTTCTTTTCATTTTTCTCTTTCTCCCCCTTTTTGATCAATAAGAAGTTAAAACACCATGCAGCTTTCTCAACAAGATGCCAGGAGTCATCCAGTGAATTGGGAGAGAGAAAGAGTAAAGGAGGAAACCCTTGACCCTCTCTGACTCAACCCAGTCTTGTTTCAGAAAAGAGTTCAAAGTAGATGAAAGAAAGACACAGGATCACCCAAATGCAAACCTTTTCTTCATGAATGAAGTGGTAAATGACAGCAAACACTATGTCTCTATTTCCTGTATCTGTCTGCTTCCAGACTGAAGACCAAGATCTAGATAAGTACTTAGGCCATTCCTTCCCTCTTCAAACTCCTAAGTTCATGTTCACTTCAAAGCTATTCAGGAGACCAGATCGCTGGGAGTTTCATCAGGGATTTGGAGAT
>WEIV01018101.1:38754-62331 GCA_013390005.1 Calyptomena viridis
AAAAGACATACATATATGTGTGTGTGTATATATATATATATATAAAACTACAGAGGGATACATTTGTCTAGGATGGATGTAGAGTCAAGGAAATGATGGCAGAATATGACTCAGTATATCCAGATTGGCTGAATATTTTGAATCCGATCACTGAAAGGAAAGTGCCCACTCCTTTATTCAGAAGAGAATCTCTGCATTGCATTTGGGCTATACATTTTGCTTTTATCATCAGCTGCGCAGAAAATATAATTGAAGAAATGTGGAACTGAATATTTTTGAATGAAGCTTTGATTAGAAATTTGATCTAATAATTTGAGAACTCTTTTCTGTGGTTAAGAATGTCCATGCCCAGGATCTCTTCAACAGTTCCTCTGATTTTCCCACCCTGTGCAAGAGACCTGCAATTCTGAGGCAGCATAAAGGGGCTGCATGAAATGTCTATGAGAAGAAAACTCTCCAGTTGATAGGAAACTCCCTTTCAGTTGCAGCCATCACAAACTGACTCTTGTCCTATGCCAGAGACCAGAGGCTATGACAGAGAGGAGTTAACACTAGCCATTTTGTTGGTACAGTCTATCAAAGGATATCAGCTAAACAGTGGAATTAGAGCAGCTCAGGTGAGCAATATCTGAATTTGGGCTGGCCCTACTCATAAAAAATACATGAATGAGCTCATCAACATTGAAGTAAGATTACAAAGGGTGGGTGATATAAGCATGCCTGGATGTGTCAAAGAAAATACTTCTCTTTCCATTTTTTTGCCCAAAACTTGGAACAGAATTTATAAGCAATTCTATTTTTATTCTAAAATATTGTGACCAGTATGGCTACATCAGTTCTGTTCTCCCTCCATGTGTCCCTACAATTTCATGAAGCAAGCTACCCTCAGGTGGGGATGAGAAAAGAGAAAAGGTAGTGTATTAAAGCACAGTTTAAAAAAAAACCAAACAACCAAATCAACGAGCAAAACAACAAAACAAACCAACCAACCAAAAAAAAACCAAACCTAAACCAACTAAACAAACACACAAGAATTGTTTTCCATTATGTTTTATTTTGTAAATGTATGTACAGTGAAAAATTATTAGAAATGAGGCATAGATCCTCAGTGGACAAAAACCTCCCTCTATATGTATATGTAAGTATGCTTATATACATATGTGTGTGTGTGTGTGTGTGTGTGTGTGTGTGTTTGTCCATTTATATTGTAAACAAAATGCCATAGCTTGCACTAATCACAGACAGAGGTCCAAACTGTGGCCAGCCCCATTCCAGGACAGGCTGCAGCTATTACCACCTTGAGAAATTACCGCTGCCATAACCAGTAACGTATTTTTCCAATTAGTTTAAGAGAGGAAATGAGACATTTTTCTTCGTTAAAGCCTCTCTCTCTTCCTCTTCTTACCTATCCATTTTATGCTTCCTGATGGTGCTCAGGAGGCTGTTAGGTTCCCTCCAGCACACTTCCTGCTTCCATCCAGCAGGAATAAACTGTTAGCGCTTTGTTTGAAATTATTCCTGAGAAAGCTGATTCTTCTCACCAAAATATGAATAATTGTAGCATTTGACTCTTGGCTTCCTCCTCAGGGATCCTTCTGAGTTAAACAGTTATTGAATTTATCCTGACAGAGATTGCCAAAGAAAACTTCATTTAAAGGACAGAGGGGGGGAAAAACTGCTGAATTGAAAAAAGTTTGAAATACTGTAAAGGGAGAGAAAAAGTCCCATAGTGGAAGGTGGAAATCTGGGACAGACAAATCAGGCCATAAAATATAAGATCAACATAGCAGTGGGAAGCAGGAAAGCGTATCCTAAGCCAAATATACCAACGGAGACTATTACGCACACTGACCTCAGTTGTCATATACAACATGCATCTGCAAACCACCTCATACTTCAAAGTCCCGCATTACACTAAACTTAACGAGTCCATGCTGGAAATGAAGAGGCTTGAGTCAACACTACTAAGTGCTCAGCGTATGAATCTAAGATACAGACATCTTCAACCCTATGTATCCAGTCTTCCATTTCTAAATTAAGGCCACTGCCTTTCCTATTTTAAACACCAAGAACATGGCTCTAAGTCAGAAAAATAGGGTCACCTTTCTCAACACATCTGCTTATGTATGCTTATGTATGCCTGTTAATCACACAACATCCTGTACAGTGAAGAGGCAGAAAAGCATCTCAGAAACAACACAGTTCTAAATAAGGGAGCTTAAGTCTCTTTGGGCCCACACATCACCAAGTACTAGCAAGGCTCCTTTAATAACGGTAAAGTGCTAGTGAGCTCCATCTAAGACAGGTGACTTCAAATTTCCTTGTCACTACAAGTGCAAAGCTAAGACGTGATTTTCAACCCGTCTGGTTTCCATCTGAAAAAGACGAGCATAAGTACTTGAAAGTTGCTTTCCAGGTGTTCTAACAGTTGTCTGTAAAAGGTGCCAAAGATTTTACAACAAAGCCTGCTTTCCATTAGATTTTCAGCTTAGCTGTGAAGTTGGTAGGTGGTCCCCTACTTGGAGTAGTAACGTCACACTTTGGCTTGCACACAAACTGTGTCACCGGCTGCTGAATATTTGTGCATCAACATTTGCTGCATCAACAACCTGCCAGTAGAAATGATGTGGTAGCAAAAGCCTAGTTGAGGATCCCTTACAACTGAAATATGCTGTTCTATTCTATTCTATTCTATTCTATTCTATTCTATTCTATTCTATTCTATTTCTATTTTTATTTCTATTTCTATTTCTATTTCTATTTCTATTTCTATTCTAGTCTCTTTTCAAGTGAGCTGATCAAACAATGGGAGATATCATAAAGTCCTTCTGCTACAAGGGATGGGGAAGCACAAGACTTTTAGTCTTTTCTCAGCAGTCCAGCATTCCAGGTGTTTTCCCATAGTTACCAAATCTGCATATATGCAACAGCGGGGGGGTAACATTTTTCTCTGCTTTTGCAAAAATACCATGAGCCTGATAGATGTTACCATGTTAGCCATGAATGGCACTGACTAAGATATTTCAGACCTGCATTACCACAGAATCTGAACAGCTCAGAAGCCAATCGAAGTACATATCCTCACATTTTTCTAGTGATGTAATGAAACGCTACCGTCACCATGGAACTTAGCCTAATGTCTTGGGGTGACTATATGATATATCCCATATTCATCTTCTCTATGCTAGGAAAAAAAAAATGAATCTTGTGCTTTTAAAACTGAGCCCCAAGAGCAGAGAGAAAAAAAAAAAAAACAGCTAGAGAAATCTTTTCAAAACAATTCTAATGTTGCAAGGTCAGTCTTGCTATGCTGCTGGGCAGTTTTGGGGTTTTTTTTCACATTTCCCCTGAATTTTCTGCACCAGCCGACACAGCTCATGAGAATTCATAGATTCCCTCAGAGGCAACAGTGAGCAAATGATGCTGGGGAGACTCGCTCCTGCTGACAGATTTCCTATGCTGCTTAAATCCACCATAAGGCACAGGAAGGGCAACGTAGGACCAATAGATGTGTCATAGAGTTACTAGCCTAGGGGTACCTTGTGTCTTCACTGAAGTTTAAATAAATAGTAGGAATGCCAGATTGTCATCAAAGTGAAAACAGTGGCAAACATAAGTGCTGCTGACCTTTCTTTCCTTACTTACCTGTAGTCTCCTGGTGATTTACTTACAGAGTCACACTCTACCTTGTATTTCTGCATTCTCTTCTTCTGTTAAAGAACACGTAGCACATCGTGTATACCATGGCGATCCTTCTCCATTGGCAATAGTTAGGATTGTCAGTAGTGCTGAGGATCTGAGGAAAGAAAAAGGGAAATATTAACACTTTTACTGAGACTAGAAATGTAAATATTTTATAGTAAAGTCATAGAATCTGAAATTTCTTAGTTTTTATATTGGGGTTATTTCTTGTCTTTCTACTGTGTTGTACAAAGCTGCAGATAACTAAATAGCAGGACATTATAAGCAACAGAGTTCAAAGTTCTGTTTGTGGCATATTTTGCCATTTTTTCAAAGTTTTTACAAGGACCTCAAGGGATCTCTACAAAGAGTCATATTTGGACATGGGGAACACTTGTGATAGTAATCAGAAAACAGAGGCCTTTAGACTACTAAAGGAAAGCAGGGAGGTAGGGAGATGCTAGACCAGATTTTAATGAATCACAAAATCAAGATCAGGACCACACATGCTTCCACATAATGATTTCATTCTATACAAAGGCTATAGTCCACTCCTAAACAGGTGCTTTCCACAAAATAGTTTCCCATATTATCCCTTACAATTTGGATTTTCCCTTCCAGGTTCACCTGGGAGAATGAATGAGTGCCAAGGTGGGTAGAGACAAGGAGATGGGTCCAGTCTGTGTCCATGGTGAGTTTAGAAAATCCTGATGTTAAGGATCACCCTCTCATCTCCCAAATATGCATGAACATGAAGTAGAAATATGAGGAAATCTGAACTGCTGACCTCCTGAGCAATGGAGCGAAAACAAGGAAAGAGAAGCCATAACTGCTGTCCCCCTACACTACAGCATCCTCATGAAGATCATTATCAAATAAGAAGTGTTTTTTTCAGCAACAGACATTCAAACCCAGTCCTATTTCTATCACAAAGCAATCATAACATTACACAAAATTATGAGGGCAGTCATGCTACATCAGATGAAAATCACTCTCTGCTGATACCTAGGGAGGAGTGTAAGAATGCAGCAAATGTGATTTCCTCAGTGCCTCTTACAAGCTTTTATTAATGTGAGACTCAGAGACCTCTGAAGCCAAATATGGTTTCTATGAATACGATTACTCTCAACGGACTCCTCTTGCAAGAACTTATCTTAAACATATACAAATTTTCAGCCTGTGGCAAGGAGCTTTGCACTCCGAGGATTCAAGATCCAACTCTGATATGACACTGTTACGTCATCTTGGCTTGAAGTTCTCATGAAATCCCTTACCTCTAAAAAACAGCTTTGAGAAAGTCTGTAGAACAAAGACCTTAAAAATAAGAAAAAGAAAATTAGAGAGTTAAGATTGCTGGGCCGAGCACTGCAGGTAGCTCGGAGACTTAAGAAGAAAAACACCAGAGTGGAAAGGTAAAAATCCTAAGGGGAAACCAGGGAAATGTCACCTCATCATCACAGAGGATTGGCTCAAGGGAGCAGCAGAGATCAATCATTTCTCTCCTCACCAATGCCTGCTTTGCCAGGAAAGACTCTTGGAGTACTTTATCAGGTGGTGAGCCTGCCAGCATGTAGCCAGCATTTAGTTCTGTAAATCCTCTCTCTCATGTGTGCTACCTAATAAATATTTACTTACACTTTTAAGTCTGCTTGCAGAGTATTTTGCTGACAACTGAGGTGCCAAAAGGAAGTGTCTCAATAAGGGAGGTTTGCACTGTTCAGAGTAGAAGTAAGGCACTCAGAGGTACATGCAGCACATGCTGCTTTTCCCAGGAAGCAAAAAAGAAGACACAGGAACTGTCACTCTAATGTACCCATATTCATCAGATGGAAGTATCTCAGTCATTTGGGATAACATCATAGCACAGCACTGTCAGAGGATCAGAGTCTCCTGCTCTGACAATAAATGCTTTGGTTGTTACGTAGCAGCAGGAAATTATCATTGTCTTGAAACACTAATACTTTAGTCCATTCTCGTTATCCCTCAGCTCATGAAAACATTAGAGTTCGCTTCACGGTGAAAGTCTAGTTAAGTGTCTGTGGGAGAAAAAGATGCATATGGGGCATGGTGGCAGAGAGAGAGGAAGGCACTGTTTCTTATGTCAGCAGGGGAATTATTTAGTCATGTATGCCTCATGCATGTGGTAAATGTTGCTGTAAGAGTCTCTTCCAGTTAATCGTTAATTTTCTAAACACAAACACTATCTTCTCACAACAGAAAAGACACTGCTCACTGAAAATCTTGTACTTACTCAAAGTTTCCCTTCTACGCCTTTTGCACATCGTGTGTACCTGAATTCTTTTGTAGAAGCAAACTTCAAACAAATATCCCTGTGCTACAGTTGTCCCTGTGTTCAGAAAGAATGTCAACCCCTGTTAGACATGGAGGGCATGTGCCATGGAGGGTAGGTATATAATCACTTGACAATTCATTATCATATCTGTCAGCTTACTTTCATATAGTTCTCAAAAAATGATTCTTCAAGATACCCCTGGACAATCACTGTGCCTGGTAAAGAGAGAAAACCCACAGAAACACTGAATGCTAGCCTCTCCACAAGCTTGAAAATGTTGTTACTGCCACTAAGCGTTATTAGTAATTCCAACAATAAAAGAAAGAAAATCAACATGGTATTTAATGAGCTTTTCCCTTGTACAAAAGTATAGACTGTGGGCATGAAGATGTATGTGAGACAGGGCACAGCCTGTAAGCCCATGGCATCCCACCTGGGGTTTATGATTTTGTTGGAAAGTAATGAGAGTTTGACAGCTTTGTTCAAGTATTCAAGTGTTCTTGTAATTGCTTCACAAACTCCCAGTCAATCTGCTACAAATGTGTGTCTGGAATAGCAGAGTTCCAGAGCTAAAGCAGCAGGGTTGATGTTAAGTCAAAATTGACTCTCACGTCTTCTGGCTACACTGACCCTCATTCTTGCAGCCAAGACACAACACCCTACCAATAAAAAAAAATACTAAATAAAAAGTACTAAAACTTATCTTCAAAGTGCTAATACAAACTGAGGGGAAAATGCCAACACAGTAAACCCTCAGTATCTTTAAAGTGCACAAGAACTTGTTTAACAGACTCCATGTACTTCAGCTAGCAATCTTTTAATAGCCACACTTGTGTCTTTATGCTATGGAAACCATAGTCCAACTATATAGGGGGTCAAACTTCATTATAGTTTTCTTGAGTTCAACACTGTAATTTACAGATTTGAGTTACTTTGTGTGAAGCATCTAGGTGTCCTCTGGGTTGCTCAGCACTGGTCAGTGTCTCCTCCCGGAGCAATGAACTGGAGTATGGCAAAACTGCTTCCTACACAAAAAGAGATGGAAATAGAGATGAGATGACATGGGAGAGAACTGGGATGGGAAGTGGGGGCTAGGAGACCAAGGGTTGCTCCTCCTCTAGGGCCATGGCTGTTGTTGCTGGGAAAGGCCACCTGCCTACCAGTGGCTGTCCCGTCTCCCCCAGCAGCAATCTCTTCACGCATCAAGCACAGGCAACACAGGCAGCTAGGTTGTACTCCTGTCACAACTGCTGCTTCAACAATTGTCTTCTTTGTTTGTCTCTCCTTTTGATCCTGTGTGAGCATTTCTGACTCCTTTGAAAGGACTGTTGAGAAGTTACTGCTATTATTTCAGGCCCAGGCAATATCACTGAGCTATGACTTTTTGTTGCCACATGAGGATGCTTAAGTGAATGGCAGGAACAGGAGTTACCTAAAGTGAAGATGTAAGTCCCAGAGACAGCTATGCTTGCTTCTTTAGGGTCTTTATAGTTCACAGTTTGTAAGTTATTCTGGTTTGAAAATTAATTTCTATTTTGTAAGGTTGATTTTCAGTGAGATCAGTTTTCTGAATTTGTTCCCCATTGTGGTAGTTTTTAGTGGCCAGGTTTTTTCTTGTTAGCAGGGGGGGCCTATGGGGAGGCTTCTTTGAGAAACTGCTGGAAGTTTCTCCATCTCCAGCAGAGCTAATGTCAGTCAGCTCCAGGCTGGACCNCCACAGGAAGCAGGGGTAGGACTGTCCCTCCCCGAACAGCAGCAGAAACAACAACTGACTTTAACCCCCCCACTCCTGTTTTTCCCAGGCCACTGGGGGAAGAAGAGAGATCCCTGAAATAGGGAGGGGTGGGGGAGAAAAGGTGGCTGTAAGATCTATCGGGCTTCTCATTCTTAAGCTCTGATTTTGAAAATAGTAATAAATCCTTAGTATTTTAGGTTGAAACCTGTTTTGCCTGTAAAATAACTAATGAGGAGTTTTTTTATGGTCCTTATCACAAACTTGTGAAACTTTTTCAGTCTTTCCTCTCCTCTGTCTGTTAGCAGGGAAGGGAGTGGGAGAGTGTGGTGTGTGTGTATGAGTCCTTGGCATTTAGCCAGGGTGAAACCACCACACCCATGCAAGCACAAGAAAACTAAATACCAGCAGAAGGGAAATGTGGGAACATGTGCAGCAGCCCAGGCTTGTACCACTCACATGTAGTTATATACACAGCTTCACATAATTAATGTATTATGGTCTTAAACTAAATTTTAAAAGATACTTCATTAAAGTGAAAATCACCCTACTGCTCCTCAGCATCATCAGGCCTAGGACTACCTCGCAGGATGCATATCCTTTAGAGAAATGAAAACATTTATGCACTTTTGCTTGATCAACACTTGATGAAATTGTGCAAATATGGTCCTTTCAACTCCTGCAGTCATTTCCACGTCAGGTTTTTATTAAAAGAAATGGGGTTTTCACACAAACACAGATAACAATGTTGCAGATTTGGATGATTGATGAAGGTGTCTGAGCCTGTTGTAGGTGGTCAGTCTGTGTGCTCTGTTCTTGGTGCATTTGGTACCCAAGTATCAGAAAAAAAAAATTACATAGATTTTTTTTTTTCATGGCAGGAGAATGTCAAACAACTTAACTCTAGACTTTTTAATAGGAAGAGTTGTTGAGAAAAAGAAGGAATATTAAAATATGGGCATATTCCTCACCAAAGGATCCTGATTTTCATCAATAGCAAAACAATATATATGGTTTGAATAATGTGTAATTAAAGATGCCATTCTCTGTAGGGATCATCATGCTCTTTTTCTTTCTGCTTATAGGTTTTATGTTTTTATACATTTATAATGTTTGTTAAATGAAATAAGAGAGCAATAATTTCATCAGCTTTTTATTTATCCAACCCAGGTGATCACTTGAATACATTAACTGGCCACAGTAGGAACTGCTTTTTAAACCAATCATGATTGCCACATATAAACCTCCACCTACGAGTTGTACATAGGCTACCCCTGATGTTTGTCATTCACAGGTTGTGGCAGATAAGTTGAATCCCATGGCATCCTTTCTAGTCTGTATATGAGTGAAACTGTTTACATGACTAAGAAATGCAGAAACGCTCCTATGCAATACATGTTCTTGCTCACAACTCAATAGCAACGACCACCTTAAGGAGCAGTCTTTCTTCAGATATCCAGTTGCCTGAATATTCACGAAGAACAAGAAGTTGTGTGAGAGAGTGAACCCACCACCATGAATTTGTGACCCAGCTGCTTTGAATGGGGCTGCATTTAACAGGCTGTCTATCTCAGCATTTTCTAATATGCTCACCCCTGTGACATGGAGTACATTGGCACATTTTTGTGGAGTGGGTACATTCCTTGTATGAAAACCTTGCTGACATTTATGACTTTGCACTGAGTGTAATAAGCAAGCATTTTAGTAGCCAGATCCCAGTCAGGACACAAGAAAAGAGCAAATCTAACTCTCAACTCTAATGGCGTTCATCTCTCTGGGGATTCATTTATCTCCTCCAAACCTAAGCTGAAGCACAAACAGCTACTTGAAACCTGTAACGCAAATGGTTTGCAAGTAATGAGCCAGTGTCTTCCTTTTCAACATTTGGACCAAGTGCAGGTGCCAGTCAGTGTTGTTTCCAACCTCTTTTGGTGTAGCATGGCACCACAAATCTTAACTTTACCACTCCCAGTCTAAACTGTCTTGTAGGCTGTTTGTAACAGCAATAAGAATCTTAGGGCTCTTTACATAATTTCTCACAATGCCAAAGGAATGTTAATAGAGCCAGGAATAGTAATGAACTATTCTTTTCCGGCTGTGCTTGAAGCTTGTATATTCTCTTGATGCATTAACAATGGAACATGAGGATATTAAAGAAATCCATGGATTACAACTGTCAGAATGAAGCTGCTTTTAGGAAATTAAATGAAAGATCACTAAAAGTGACTATTTAAGACAAAATAAAAATTACACAAAAATTCTGCCCAAACCAGTTGGGCTACACTAAGGTCTTTAGCAGCTTGGCATATGCTAGAAATAGGGAAGGTGCATCAGGACTGCCAGTGCATCAAGGCTTCCCTAGGCCCAGCAAGGTTGCTCTCTGTACAAGACTCCCTAGTATGTCAGAGAGCTCAGTTTTAAATGAGGCAAGCAAAAGGTCTCCTGCAGCAGCTTCCTGTGTAAAAATTATTTCACAATCCCAGTAAATCTTACCATTAAGACTGTTTCCTGACCTTCACAGTGAATTTTCACTGACCTTGATGTTCATACACACAAGCAAGTTCACTCAGCCTTTTTTCATTTTTTCCTTATGCAGATCACTGCGAAAACAAGAAGCAGAGTTCGTAAAATTCTTATAGGAAGTGTTTTGGAGTTATGCTATTGTTCTATTTTAATGAAAAATTTTTCCCTTTTGTTTGCAAGTGGGAGAAGCGGAGGCCGCCGCTGTGGAGTCAGGGGGGCTGCTGGGGCTGCGGAGCCGGGGCGGCCGTGGAGCCGGGGCCGGGAGCGGTGCGGCAGAGGCCCAGTGCCCCGGGGGGTGCAGCTTGGCAGCTTGCACTGGCCATGCACAAGGCGCGACTGCCTTTTGCGGCCGCCAGTGCAGGCCGGTGCCAGGTACCACCTGTGTTTTCTGTCCCTCGCGGCTTGCTCACCACCCCCCCCCCNTTAACCCACCCTTCTTCTCTTTCTTTCTTTCTTTCCTTCTTGGTGGCACAGGTTTGAGTCCTCCTCTCCCATCACCATTTGAGTCACGGGAACTCCAAAACCCAGTCCTACCCCTCGTGAGTCCCCAGAAATCCCAGGGGTGGGAGCTAGCCCCTCTTCCCATCTCCACCAGTTTTCTCAGGGTCCCCAAAGCCTAGCTCCGTCCCCCACGGGTTCCCAAATCCCAAGGAGGGGGGGAATTAATTCCAGTTGTGCCCTCTCTCTCGTTCTCTGCCTCCACTCCTTTCCCGTTCTGTGCCCCAGGAAGTCCCTGGGGGAGCCCCAGTCTTCACCTAAGCAGGGGATGCATAATTTAATTTTGGGTGCTTATATTGTTTGGATAAGGGTGTTTGTTTTCAATACATAATATATATTATTTTTTTTATTTTTGTTTTAATAAAATCCTTTCTATCTTTATACTCAAAGTCTCGAACAATTTGATATTGAATTCACTTTAATTCACTTCAACCGTCCGCCTCAAACGGTGACAAGTTGGCATTTTAATATCTCTAGTACTCCCAAAACCGAAGGATTGTGTCTTTTTGACCACCTCTACTTCATCTCTGCCTTGAAAGTCCAGCAAAATTGTCACATATTTTGTTCTCATTTTCTGAGTGATGCCACTGTCATCAGCCTTTTACTTCTTTATCCCATTAGTACCTACACAACTTGTCTTTATAAGTAAATATTTGTTTTATTTCAAATTCTCCGAGCCTTTGTTGAATGACATTCATCATCTTTCTTATAGACTTATTTCCTTGTAAGACAATAAACATTAATCTTCCTCAGTGTATGACATGTACATAATTCAATGAGACACACAGATGGATAGGTAACATCTCAAGATAACATCTCCCCAGAAACCTCCCCATTTAATTTTCCCCATTGAACATACTGATCTTAAAATTTCTCCCCGAGGTACAACCTCTCATTATTTGCTGCTTCCTTCCAGACAATAAATGACATTATTAATGCTGACAATAAAGAAAGACTTTTAAAGAAACTGAATGAAACCAAATCACTGTGGCTACAATTTGTTTTTGTCATGGGTGTCACATGCCTGTCTCATTCCTTCTCTGTTCCAGGAGAGCAAAAGTCAACAGCAACAAGAAAATCAGACATTTTAGTTGTGCCTGGTACAAATGTCTTTGTATTTCAAGATCCATGCCTCTCTTCTCTTGTGTTATTAAAAATATAGAAGGCAATATCATGTTTGTTGGGGAATACTGAACTGGTGTCACCAAAAGAATTTGGTCTTATCTGTGTTCAATTACTTCCCATCTTTCAGTCTTCTCTCTCTGCACTCAAGGACTGTCTTTTGTGACTCTAGTCAGGTGAAACCCAGAGTCAGCTAGAGGAGGGGATAGGAGCAACACCACCACCTACTCAGAAAGGCATATCTGAGCTTTAATTTAAAGTTGTCAACAAACATAAAAGCTCCTCCATACTTCAGCAACTTTTCCTCTTGTAAATTTCTCAGTTATTCTGTTCTGCTCTTTTTTATATGCACTTCTTTCACTGAAATTGGCAATGGCTTAAAAAGAAAAGAAGTCTGTTTGATGTTTTGTGCTGTTAAAACAGAAGAACAGATGGTATCAGAAACTAACAGGAGACCTCCACAGACAGTCCTAAAAAAAAAGGCAAAAAATATTTTTTAAACCACCATCTGTATTATCAGAAAAATAAAGAAAAAAAGGTTCCTATAATCTGCCTCTAAAATAAGCTTTTCTCCATAGAAGCATATGTTGGTATTGTATTACCAGTAATTTCATGGTGGGCAAAGCTAAATGATCTCAGATCTGACATAGGCTAAAAGCAAGATTTACCATGGCTCAGCTGTCTTTTAGGAGCTTGTTCAGCTGCATTGAATCATAAATTTAAGATCCAAAACAGATTAGTTAATCCAATAAAATGTTTCAGTGTACCAAACTGTGCTGGACTAGAACAGAACAGAAGGGAAGGAGCCGTGTTGACTTCCATGACTGACTATTCATTAATGTCTTTAAAATTTTCTGCCTAATTTCTTATACTGTGCAATGCAGCTCAGAAATCTTTGACTCCAAGAGAGATTCCTATTACTTAATTCCAGCAAGAAAACATTATTATTATAGGAAAAAATATCTGCTTTCAAAAAA
Source organism: Calyptomena viridis (assembly GCA_013390005.1). NCBI lineage: Eukaryota > Metazoa > Chordata > Aves > Passeriformes > Eurylaimidae > Calyptomena > Calyptomena viridis. Next base: position 51,581 of record WEIV01018101.1, read on the forward strand.
AAAAATTATATTCATACTACATATGATCATTCTTTCTCTATACCCTGACTGTCATATTATTCTAAAATTACTTCTTCTTATCCCTCTTGCTGGTTACAAATATCATTGGAGACCTAAAAACCTTCTCATTACAAGTTTCACCAAATCAGATAACTTCTTATAAGAAGTTATCAAACACTAAGCATTTTCTGAACAGCAGAAGAATTTTATTGGATTATCTGTTTGTTACTGTCAAAATTTTCCAGCCTCTAATTGTGATGAGGCAACATATCTGACCTTACATTGTGCAACTGTTGTGCATAAGACAAGGAGTAAAAAAGAAAGTTCAAAAGCTGACAACCTGGAAGTAACTCTCACTCTGTCTCTGTTGTGAGGTGATGAGTTTTATGAAGTATCATGGCATGTAGACATTTTGTCTTCATCTTTGGAGTGATCTACAGGAAAAAAACTTGATACATAATGTAATGTATTATTACTATTATAGTATTAGTATTTCTTTAATTTCCATAGGAGAAGTTATTTTGCAGAACAAATTTAATCATACAAAATGTCCCAGGCTGCTCTCTTCACTTTCACTCCCTAATCAACTTCTAATCTGCATTCCTATTACCAATAAATACAAGTAATTGCACCTGGCCAGAAGTGAAGAATTATTCTTCAGCTTCTCAGAGATCACTTTCTTTGAACTTTACCAGCAGAAACCCAGGGAAACAAACACAACAGATAACCTTCAAACTCCAGGAGAGGAATCATGAACATGTAACCTCCAGGCATCTAATGATTTCCAGGTGCACATCACCAAGTGTCTCATCTTTAATTAATTAGCCAGCTGGCCTGATTTGTCAGCAGCAGTAGAACAGTACAGGCACAGCTTAAAGGTGGATCATGTAGCCGATCTTCTAGTTCTATCTGAGATCAGAGAAAACAGGCAAAGTACTGTTATGGAAAGAGCATTTTGTATAACTAGAGGCATGCCAAAAATCCAGTTACAATATCCCAATGTTTTCCTTGACAAGTACAGCAATAGTCTTGGTCAAAGACAAATGCATGACTTTCATTATCCCAGTAATGAGACCAAGTAACATAGAAATTGCAATAGCTGAATATTCTTCAGGGTAAAAGAAAAACCACGCCTGCAGACAACTTCTTTTTCTTTAGAATGTGATAAATGAGAACACTTTTTAATATCTTCCTTATTCAGTTTGTTCGGTTTCTGTAGCTTTAAATGTCCATGTCCCTATTTTTACTTCATGATACAGGCTGAAGCTAGAAGGAAGTTATTACCACTTGTATTAATGTTAAAGATGAAACACTAAGAAGAGGACAATATCACAAATCTCTCAAGAAAATGGTTTTGATGATCCACTGGAGCATGAGACTCTAAAGTAAGCATAGAAAAGGGGAAGTGCAATGGAAGTTTTTGGAGCAAGCACATCTATGTTCATTACTCAATATGTTGTTTAGAAATATTCAGCACTGGATACCAGTGATTTACTTCACCTGCAAATCAGAAACAATGCTGGACCAGTCAGTAAAACAAGTTTGCTTAATTGTAGAGGATGCAGCTGGGTAGAATTTGAAATCAACAAATTCAAACAAGTCATGTTTCATCATGTTTCATACAACCAGAAAGCTTTGAATATGAATATTAGAAACATTTCCAGATTAATTAACCCTTTAGGGATTTATTCTTTTTTGTTACTAGTTAAAAGAAAAACAGGGATTTTCTGAGATAAAACAATATGTGACATTTGTTTTGTGTTTTTAGCTAAACAGAATCTCTAACCAAGACCTGGTTGTTCTGGTATTCCTAGGATGTTTAGTTTCCAGTTAAGCAAATATTCCTTGTTACTTCTGGTTTTGTATTGGGCTGGAGTGGATCTCAACAGCTTCTCTTTAACTAATTCATGTTTTGCTAAAGCATCATCCAGGAGCAAATATAGTCTTGCTTTGAGGCATTAGGGAACAGAGAATCCATCTCCGTCCTTGGTTAACTTCTCGTACAGCTCAAATTTTTGGTTTATATGTAATTTGACTTGATATTTTTTTCCCTCATCCTAATTTTGTATTTTCTGACTCATTGTGTTTTCCTCCACTAGATTAAAGAACCATTTACTACCAGGCATTTTCTTCTCAGGAAGGCACTTACATGCTGCAATCAAATCACTCTTTTAGGAAAAACTCTTAAGGCTTTCAATATAATATTTTTCTCTAGCACTTCAATTATTTTTTCAATGTTCACCTTAAAATTTAGACACTTTGGCAGGACTCAGTATTCTAGAACTGGCTCTCACTACACTGTGTACAGAGTAAATCCCTCCTTAATCCTACTTGTTACTTCTTCGTAAGTTTCTAGGGACTGAGCATTTTTGCTGTTTGGTTTTATTTTCTCCACAGGAGTGTTCTGAGAGTCTCATGTCACATTGCTTTCAACTGTAAGCCCTATGTCTTTTCCTGTGTTACTACTTTCCTGGGAACAGAGCCTGATTCTGTAACCCCTGTGTGCATTCTGTTTTCTATACAAATGGCTCTGACTTGAACTTTTATCTCTTAAATCTATAAATTTAAAATCATCAAGAATTTTGTATTTACTGCTAGAAGATTGCAAAAAGATGCAAGTGGTTTGCATCTAGTACTGATCCTCACACTTCCCCACCAGAGATCATCTGTAGATGTAGGCTACAGGGATAGTGAAAAATAGTGGTTTGTTATCCCTTTAACCTGAGTGGATGCAAGGCAGAAGAATTTACTTATTTTCTTGTAGTGATGTGTTCTGTTTATCTGTTTCTATGTTTACATGTTTCAATATGAAGTTTTGTAAACCTTAGCTTTAGAATATTCTGGAACTGTGTCTCCTCCCCAGTTTGATCCTACCCCACTCCTTCCCCATTATCCCCACATATGGACTCAAACCACTCCTATCCCTCCCTAAACCACTCCCACCTCCCCTTCCCACTGGCCATTCCCCAATTCCCTCCCTGAATCCTGGACTCCTTAAAAACCCATGCAGACAGGAAGTCGGGTCAGATTCTGTCCTGGACTCCCTTGGTGATTGACCTCCCCTGGAGCCTTACGGCAACAGAGGATCAATAAACTGAAAGTGTCCAACCAGGGTCTCCTTGTAACCTTTTTATCCTTCGTTGATGCTTTCCTGGATGGACTGAGCTAGCAGAAGACCAAGAACCAACCCAGGCATTGCATCATTTTCTTACTTTATACTTCCTTTACAGACAAATATCTCTAGCAACTGAATCTGTGTTTTGATTTCCTAGCCTGAGATTAGCTCAGCTGGTTATAGCATGGTACTAATATCACCAAGGTTGTGTGTTCAATCCATGTATGGCCCATTCACCCAAGAGTTGGACTTGGTGATCCTTGTAGGTCCCTTCCAACTCAGAGAATTTGGTGATTCTGTGGAAAAGAAGGAAGTAGAGAAAACAAGCAACTGTGTTTCTTCTTGTGTCGCTCATTAGCTCAAAAACATTTTCTCATGAAGATTCTTCTCCATCACAATGCTTCTGATTAGTGGAGGTTTCAAAAATTTATTTCAGTCAGTATCTTGCACTTTGCATGTTTTCCACAAAAAGCCAAATCTGAGTACCATTTGTCCTCTCCTTTTGAGGCACCAGAAATCTCTACCCTTTTGAAGGGAAAGACTTTCTATGAGAGAACAAAGTGCAATATGAATTAGACAGACATTAATCGAAGGATATAAATTTTACTATTAGCTCTTTAGAATGAAACGGTGTATATCTTCCATCAATCACAAGACTGCAACTCAGAGGTAATTCTTAATGGAACTGGCTCGATATTGAGATAAATTTGTATGGAAATTGTCACACTTCTGGACAAAAGGTCTCAGTTCACAATGCAGATTTTGTAACTCCTTCTATTGTAATAATTGTAAAAATATCAAAATAATCTCATATAGAAACAACAAAAAAGACTCTTCTGGTTTCCAGCTGCTTGTCTAGGAGAAATTTTCAATATGATTTTGCTTCCAAAAGAGAGAAAAAAAACTGGCTATTGCCTGATAACTCCACTGCAAAAAATGTACTGTCCTGGTCTTATCCTTCATCATTCGTCTTCAAGCCTTAATGGTAAGTCAGAAAGGGAGAGCTAGGACCCCTTCAGTTTGGCAGCCTACATGCAACTCTTTAAACTGGTGCTGGTATAGTCTCTCAAGAGGCTGGTCTTTCCTGAATAGTATCTTCCATAGTAAACTCATCTGGTTTTATTCTAAATTATCTGCCACTATGGAATAACATAACAAAGAGAAATATTTTCACCGGCTCTTTGAAGAAGATTAAAACCTCTTATTTCAATGGAGACCTATCACACATGTTGGTACTTTGGCAGTTTAATGGAGAATTATTGACAGACTGAATTTGGAAAATCTGGATACAAGATTCAGTTTCCTAGAGAATCTTGAAAGGGCTTTCTGGTTCAGGGAGTGAAAGATATTTCAATAAAATCACAAGGGGTAGAAATCCGGGAGATTTTAGTCCAGTTTACTGTGAAATTGCTTGTTATTGTTCAAATATTTATCTTTAGTATGACTAGAGAAAACAGCTCTGCCAGTGAGTAAATAGGTTTTCTCAGTGATTTTGATTACATTCAGTCTGGGCAGTCTCACTTTAAGATAAAAGCCTGGGAACTTGATTTTCAAAGGTATGTTCCAATTTCAGATGCAACAATTTCAGCTGATAAAACGGTCATTCCATTTCTGGAGAGAATATCCTTAACTTCTGTGTAGGTGGACATGATCTGTAGTCCTGAAAATCTGACATGGAATTCCATGAAGATGCACACCCAAAACAGAACCATAAAAGTTTAGCATCCTTATTTGAAAGTCTTGACTTACGTGTACCTATGTCTTTCATTCTCCGTCTGCAAAACAATGTACACAGGTTGTCCATGACTACCTTGCATGCAGCTCCTCCAGCTTGGCTAACTTATTATTAATGGGAATAAGTTATTTTAGTCTGAGGTCCTGGGGAAATGCACTGATACCAAAATATTTTTAGCTTGCCTCCTTAGGCATATAGATGGTCACATTCCTATGAGTCTATACACATTGTTTGCTATGCAAACAGCAGCTTTTTTGTGTCACCATGAAATGTGTAAAAAATAGTTAAAAATATCACCAAGCCATTATTCCAGCAGTGACCTACTAATAAGATATTCTATTGTTACCTGTAGGAGCAGTATGTGAAATCAGTGGCTGCAGTTGAACTTACTTTCAACTTTTAGCATCTCTGAAGGGTAAGGATGTTTGGATTTAAATATTTAGCTTTCAAAGCTTCTGGAAGAATGAGAAACAATTTCCCTGCTTAGATTTGTTATAGTGGTATGTTATTTGAAAGCAGAAGAATAAAAATGGCTCACAAATTCCATTGGGTTGACAGTGGAGCTCTAAGATGAGGAATGGTCTCTTGTTATTTAAAACTACTTTTTTTTTCTCGCTAAAGCAGACTTTGAAAAGTCACAAATGAAAAAATATCTATGTTGATGTTCACCTTTCCCACAGCTTTATTTTGTGTAATTCCTGCCTGTGATGTAGTGAAGAAATAATCTCATCCACTTAGTTCACCCCCTGGTTTTCATGCAATATGGCTATCACCATCAACGATGCCTGTGGCAAGTAGACCAAAGCTGTATTGTAAACATTCTTGCAAATAAAATTTCCTAGTGTTTACACTGCTGTTTATTCATTTTTTTCTTCCTGATTATGCAAGTGGGAGCATGGTGATGCCCACAAAGATCCCCTTGGAAGATTTTCCTTGCTTTCAAAGTCATTTTGAAATCTGCATTCACTGATGGCACAGCAATTCATTGCATCCTCTGCCAAAGTTTTTAAATAACTTGGAGGAGAATGGGATTTCTGTACATCCTCCAGGCTGAACCACATGACATTACTGGTAAATATCACAGTGGAAGAGAGCTTTTTGCTCACCTAACCATCAAGTTTATTTTCAATGCTTGAGTTAGTAAATGCCTGTTTCAGTTTCTAGTTTGCATCAGCTCCACATGATCCAACCCTGTCTTCTTCAACAGATGATCTNAGTTGAGTTAAATGCCTGTTGAGCTAGTAAATGCCTGTCTTCTTCAACAGATGATCTGTGTAGTCCATTGACTATATAGAAAGATAAGGCTCCTACTGTAAATTTGCAAATATCACAGAGTCACAGAATGGGTAAGGTTGGATGAGACCACAGTGGTCATCTGGTCCAACCTCCCTGTTCAAGCAGGGTCATCCCAAAGCCCATTGCTCAAGATTGCATCCAAACAGTACTTGAATATCTCCAGCCAAGGAGACTCTACAACCTCTCTGGGCAATCTGTTCCAGTGTGAAGTCATCCACGCAGTAAAGAAGTTCTTCCTCATGTTCAGTTTCTGCCATTTGACTCTTGTTCTGTTGGCTGGCACCACTGAGAAGAGCCTGACTCCATCCTCTTGACACCCTCCCTTCAGATACTTAAAGACATTGAGAAGGTCCCCTCTCAGCCACCTCTTCTCCAGGCTGAACAGGCCCAGCTCCCTCAGCATTTCCGCATAAGAGAGATGCTCTTAATCATCTTTGTTGCCCTCCACTGGACCCACTCCAGGAGCTCCATGTCTCCCTTGTACTGAGGAGCCCAGAACTAGACACAGCACTCCAGATGCAGCCTCACTAGAGCTGAGTGGAGTGGCAGGATCACCTCCCTCAGTCTTCTGGCAATGTTCTTAATGCACCTCAGAATACCATTGGCCTTCTTGGCCACAAGGAAGGGCACACTGTTGGCTTATGGACAGCTTGTTGTCTACTGGGAAACCCAGCTCTCTGCAGAGCTGCTTTTCAGCAGGTCGGCCCACAGCCTGTAATGGTGCATGGGGTTATTCTTCCCCAAGGGCAGAATTTGCCTTTGTTGAATTTCACAGTTCTCTGCCACTAGTGACACCACTAGTGACAGGCCACCAACTAGACCCTATGCCACTGATTAGGACACTCAAATGAGCAAATTAATCAGAGCAAATCTCAACCTCTTCTTCATACCCTGACCACACAAATTCTTTGAGAGTCATCAAATCCTGAAGTGGGATTTTTAGCTGTTTCATCAGGTTTAGGACTCAGCCTGCAGTCAATATGTAATAATTTTTCATGTCTTTTTCCAGTGTGTGATTTTTTCATCAGATCCTGCCATCAAGAGACACTGAAAAACAAGAAGAATTTCCCTCAAAACACTTTGTGGGGATATGCGTATACATGCCTGCTTATAAAGGTCTCTCATCCCTGGAGAGGGGGAAGCAAACAGAAACTACGGATTGGTATAAAACAGGTAAAAAATGTATGTCAGATTTCAGACAGATTGTATTTTCCTGTCTTGTTTAATCTCTGTATGGAGAGAGAATGGAGATTTGTTCCTGAAATGTTTGCTTGTCTCCTTGTCATTATCCATATAACAGTTTAAACTCTCCCCTTCTTAATCTGAGGTGACTTACAGAGACTCCCTATCAAACACAGACACTACATAACACTATATTAGATTATACATTTTGTCAGAAAATTGGCACTTTAGATACTAAGCGATAGCCTATGCTCTGCAACCATGCTATCATTCTTGCTCTAAGATCTTGTCAGAGCCTGTAAATTAAGTGGTATTTGGCCCTGGAGTTATATGAAAGGGAGGGCTGTAGGAAACAGAAGGATGATGCCTCAACACACAAGACTTATTTAAGGGAAATTTCTCTTCAGTCTGAACCAGGACAGACCTATCATCTCACCACCACCATCTTACCTGGACAAGGCTGTCTATTCTAACCTATACATTACAGAATGATCAGCAGCATTAGTATGCCACCTCATGCTATTCCCTGAAGACTCTATATTCAGTGTCTCCAGCCACAGGAGCTGCATCTCCTATTGTGGTACTATGAGATCCAAGATACAAGAAATACTGTCCAGATATGCACCAACTCTGAAATTATAGACAGCAGCTCATCTTCACAAGGCAATAAGTCACTGCTTTGAGAAGTTTAGACAGCATTGCTCAGAAATAGCACCCAAGTTACTGCATAAAATGGAGAACAGTCAGCCAGATCGCCGCCCTGCCACATTCCCATGCACATTTTAACTCCAGTGGGGAGAACTGAAGAATCCTTGCATGTAGCCCCTTGCTAGCATCTCCTGAGGAGACGGAGGAACTCCTTTTACATGCAACTAAGAGAAAGATTCAGAAAATGGACAATGGTAACACTCAGATACAATGTTTTTGGGATCTCTAACATTGCTTTCATTCAGCAGTGAATATCACACAGCAAATGAGATAACTCTAAGGATTAATATAATTTGGTCCGGCAGCTTCCCCAGGAGAACTAAATGCTGTCTTCACACGTGCAGGTGTGTTTACTTCAGAGACAGGTAGCTCTACCATATACAAAGTCCTTTGCTATCTTTAAAAAAGGACACATCCAATTTCAAAGCAATTATTAGGTCTGCATGGTGCATTGGTTTCAGGCAGACAAGGTGCGTGCAAACCACATGAATGGTCACTGAAAACCACAGCAATGCTGTGCTTCTGAACTGTGCAAGGACTTCAAGCCTCAACAGCATTGCTGCAGCCTCATTGCTGTAGGACTCAAGATAGGCTATATTTGTGTGCAAAACAAAGGCAGAAAAAACACAAGGCATTTTTCAGGAACACAAAAGTCCTTTTTCAGGTCTGAAATAGAAGCAAGAAGATTTTGAGTTTATGACAAATAAGGAACATTCAAGTGTAAATGAAGTTGGTTCTAGTAACAAACACCCTGTAGAGAAGAGGGAGCAGTATGTCGGAACTCCCTGGTTTGGGTCAGTTGCTGTGTAGCCCTTTCTTCTTGTGTTTGAGAAGAAGTGTGGGGTAGCAGTGAGATGACAGGATGACAGTAATGCCATTTTCCCGGCCTACAGCCAGATGCATTTGGGCAGCATACCCCGGGTTCAAGCCCTGCATGCAGGGCTATGCCAGCAGCTGGTTGCCCTTTGCCAAGGCGGAGCTTCTCCTCGCCTGATAGCCCCTGTCAGCGTGGATTCACGGACCAGAACAAAGGTAAAGACGGCACGAAGCCTCTTGCTCAGGGTCTCCTTTGAGAACCTACCTGCCGCTGCCTGCACGAAAGGAAAGCTGGTGCCAGCACCAGGCAGTGGCGGCAGCACCTGCCCTGCAAACGTATAGTGACAGTGCTCTCTGGTGGACGCTGGAATCCTCACCCACCGCCTCAGCCTGCGGAAGGGGGGATGTGCTGAATTCTGAGACACTCTTCTGTGTGAGTACGAGGTGATGAAGTCTTGGACCATAAGCAAATATATAGATAAGCACAGATATGCGTTTTAAGACCCATGGAAGATTTGGGCAGAAAAAACTCCGGTTAAAATTCTCAGCACAGCGACAGTGATTATTTTTAAAAGGTTTCTAAAAAACAGGCTTTTCTGCTCTGTCACACAGGCACCTTTTTTTTTTTTTTTTTCTTTTTTATATGGAAATGGATGCCACAAGCCAAAAAGAAAAACTTCCTTGTCTCTAAGTGAATGCCCACATACCAGTTTCACCAGTATGAAAACTCTTGGTACAGCATAACACAGAAGAGTCACTCCCATAGTGCCGGTAATCTGCAGATCTCCAGATACTTTACACAGACCTCTGATGAAGTTTAGAGTATCATAATAAAGGAAATATTCATATAGCTGGGGTATGGCTGTACAGAGGCTAAGAGACTTGCAAGCTGAAACACAGTGGGGAATATTGAATTTTGGTCTCTGCCTCCTACAGGAATGACAGACTTGCAAACATCAGAAGTCACATGCCACACCCATATTTTCTTCTAACTGTGTCAGCAACTACAGGCCACAAAGGGTTTATTGATAGGATTTCAAAATGGTTGAAGTTGGAAGGGACCTCTGGAGGTCATCTGGTTCAACACTGTTGCTTGAGCAGGGTCACCTAGAGCTCATTGTCCAGGATTGTGTTCAGATGTTATTTTAATATCTCCAAGGATGGAGAATCCACAGCCTCTCTGTGCATTCTCTGTTAATGCTTCATTACTCTCATGGTAAAAAAGTATTTCCTGATGTTCAGGTGGAACTTGAAGCAGCTGACCAACAGCCTGTTAGAGGAAGTACCTATCCATTATGGGGATGGACGGAAATACGTTTTATTTCATTTATACCGGAGAAAGTCAAACAAGAAGACTTTTAAACAGCTAAGTGAAAGCTTTCCTTGCCACTAAGGGATGGCTTCTAATATATTAATAGTCATTTCTCAGCATTCACTCTGGCACCTCTGTCAGTGTTGTGCTGTCAGACCGAGCTTGCACTGACTATATACTGAATCAGGCAGAGGCTGCATATCTATATGTTCAACACAACCTCAGCAAACAGAATGCTACCAAAGCATTGTGTTGACATGATATTGCTGGTTTGAAGGGGAGGCAGGCAGCACTTTTCACAAGACTTCAGTCCACACAGAATATAGAATTAGACGCTTTAAAATTAAAAAATTTCTGTTAGGACACAATCAACTAACAATTCTTGAATTCGGTCATGTTCATTTTACATGAGAGAAATTCAGATGAAGCCATGAGACAAGCAAGAGGCATCATCTGAATTCAAAAACCTGTAACCTAATGCAGACTGTACTCTCACCTGTGAGGGTGAGACTGAAACAAGGTAACTGGAGAGATAAAAATAAGAAGAGCAATAATCTAAATACACAAAATCAGTTCCAACTTAAGCT
>WEIV01018102.1:0-83100 GCA_013390005.1 Calyptomena viridis
TTACATATATATATATATATGTGAAGGACTAAAAAAGCATAAGCACTTTTTTCAGACTTTTGGTTTATTTGTTCCTCTCCGGCTGCGGCCAAAAGCAACAGAGAAAATGCTGAAATACTAGAAAAATATTGTTTCTGTAGTAAAGTTCCAAGTATTTCCAAGTCCTGTGCTTGTAACTGACAGTCAATAGAAAAGGTTTCCACCAGGGATAGATGCTACTCTAAGCAGGATCAGAAAATGTAGGGATTTATTCAAATTCAACATGGATAGCAAAGGTCAGTGATACCAACCTGACAACAAGCAAGGCCTATTTCCAGCACGGAAGGCAGCACTCAGAGAATTCCCGGATGGCTATTCATTCCTACTGAACTACACTGCAGTTGTACCTTCTGCATACAACAGCGAACTCGATTTAGCCCAGCTAAAACAACCATTTAAATTGAATAAATATAAATGCTACTTGCAATTGAAAGCTGGAGGCAGCAGGTCAGCCCAGGGAGCTCTGCAGCAGAAGCACTAAATTCTCACAACCCTTCAAGGAATAAAGCACCTGTTGTGTTTTTCTCACATCAAGACAGGCTTTTACCATGACATCTCTTTGCTTCTCTGCATTTACTTCAAGTCCCACCTTCAGTATTGTCTTCTAAGTTGAACAAGATACATTCAACAATTCTGAAACTACTTTTATTTGCCTGTAAGTATACAGCACTTGACAAGAACCTTTATATGAAGTACTTCAGTAGGCTTCTTAGGACTCAAGCTCATTTTCAAATGCTCACTGCTTTGTTTCCATTCCCTTGCATCTCTTCCTAATTCCAGATAGGGTATGAAGCAGAAGTGCTGGAAGTCTCTCAGAAATGCTTATGCTGGCAGTGTGTCCAGTACAATTTTGCTGAGCAAAATTGCCTTAGATAATCAGTGGAAATTTTTGAGTGGTTAGCCAAACCAAGCACCTTCATATCCATTCTGTCACAGTTTCCATCAAGCAAAACTGTGTGTGTACCCTGTTCCCTGACCAAATCTTCTGTCTCAATGGGCAAAATGTGTAGTGCCACATTTGTGTCAGTTCATATGAACTGCAGAACTTAAAGAACTTGGATTGACTCCATAAATGGGACCAGCAGTCTCCCAGTACTCTTCAGTGTAGCTGAGCACATCACATCAGTCCTTCATTTAGAAGAAATCTCCTGATCTCTAGATTCACTGCCTACAGCAAGAGTATGAGCCTTGTTCTTAAACTCATTTAACTAATGCTAAAATACATAGGTCTCAGGAGAGAGCTCCTTAGGCACAAAGCATTTAGAGGCTGATTTGAATAAAACTTATGCAGGGTGCAACAATGACAATTTGATTTTTATTATTAAAAATGAAGTGTTTAAATCCTCAAAGAAAACTCCTTTATTGCATTAGTTTAATAAAGCCTCTTTTTTATTATGGTATCTCTTTTTATGAGGGAAGACAGGATGTGCATGTGGAGCTGAATGTGGATGGGGAAAGGAGGCAGAGAAAGACCGGCCACCTGAAGCCACAAAGTGACACCGTTTCTATGACATGCATGTCAGACCTTTATACTGAAATATGCCAGAAGATGAGCAAAGACACACAGCTCATGCACACTCTGTATACCTGTGCCTTTGCTTCCAAGGCTCAGGACTCCCGTGCATCAGCTGAGCAGGCAGCAGCCACCTCCTACAAGCACACATTCTGAAAGCCTGAGTCACATGCTACTTAAGATCTTTTCATTCAGCCTATTGAATACAATTAAGTTAATTGAAACTGAAATTTTGGGCAGTGCAAAACCCACTGTTGGAACAAATATCCCATGTACCAAAAATCTGCAATTTATTAAATTAAGCACTTCCCTTACAGACTGCCTTCTTTCCTGTGAGTACAACAGAATGCTGCTTGTGCCACATTACACCCAAGAATAAAACAAGCAGGCAGCATGAAAGGGTTTCATGCAATAAGAGAGAGTTTTCTATGAGGGTAAAAACCAACAAAAAATCCCCCCAAAACCCAAACCAGAAGCCTTGCTAATTGCAAGTCTGTGCACAATGGGGCAGACACCATAGCAATGAATGCAGCATGACTGTCTCACTAGATACCAGGCAGAGAATTAAAGCTGCTTGTGTTTCTCTCATGTGAGTTAAAGGGAAAATTATTTGCAAAAGGAATTCTGTCCAGGATTTGGCTCACAAGCAAATAGAAGTGGAAGAGTTAGTTATTTAAACAAAACATATTTCTGATCTTAATACCTCTTAGAGGACTCTTTTCTGAACCCACTTCAGTTCGGGGGAATTTTGCCAAAGAAAGCAGAATTAGGCTTAAATAAGGAGCCACCACTCGTCTTCCTCCTTGCCTGCCTCCATAGCCTTTCTTTGGAGCTTCCTTGCCAAGGACACTCCTGCTCTCAGAGCCCTCAACCCTTCTATAGGTGACAGGTGACACCTTTGCATGCCACAGAAGTGTTATTTTGCTCTTCCTCATTGCAGAACCTTGGACTTGCCTACACTAGCACTATAAGTTAGGGCCCCTTCCACCATCAATCCTGTGTTTCCCTACACCTCAACTCAATCCTGGAGCCAAGGTGGAACCAAATCCCTTGAACACAGAGGATGAGTTTAGCCTATTTCTTCATAAATTTCACTACATCTGAGGCTGGTGGAGTTTCCTCCTCCTTGGGCTGTTACTTACTTTAATCCAAAGAGATGTGGTTGGCAACAGCTAACCAGGCAGGAGCTGAGCTGGATAAGTGCTGCTTTCCCATCTGCAGGATGGGAAGCACACTGAGCTCCTCGGGGCAGGAGGGAGGGAGCAGTGCCTTTTGGGAAGAAAGTTACAGGCAGCCTGAATATGCCTGGTGTTTTTACCCAGCTCTCTTTGTATCTGGCACCACAACAGTTTCATTTAAAAAGCCTCAGGTTCAGGGATATTTCGAGTTTTGGAGGTTGTTTGGTAAAACAAGAACTGGCCACTCGCCCAAACATTTTACTAGTTTTGGCTATTATGTCAAAACATTGGCAAAAAAAGATGCTTAAAAAAAAAGAGAAAGACATAAACAAAAACACTCCTTCAGTCTATCAGGTTTGCAGTCCACTGGGCACTCCTGAGGAGACAAGCAGTTCACTGATCCGGTGACTGAGAATGTCTGAACTCTTACACTGTCCTGACTGCAACTTCATGAGCCTGCAGCAAAGAGGGATACTGAGCAAGTGGGGAGAGGAAGAAGAGTATGTTAATTTTCCTTATACAGAACAGGATTCAAATGATCTATTTTCCAGCTTGGATTTTGAAAATAATAGATCACTTCAGCACCTCCATATTTGCTAAAAAACTTTTCACAGAAGGACAAAGTAAATCCGAAAGAGCATTTTCGTGCATTTCCTTTAAAATAGTCCTCTTAGTCCTACATTTTCTGTAACCACCACTACTTACTCATTTAGCAAAACAATCTCTGGTTCTTACAACCATTTGGTTGCAAATCTGAATGCTGTATTAGGAGACATAAGAGCACAAGAGGGAGATAGTACAAAGACTCCTGCCTTGGAGCAGTACTGTACTGACAGCCCCTTTGACTTTACTGCACTGTTTTGAGACCAATGAGGGACATCAGCCCCCTCTGCACATTAAAATCTTCTCACCCTCTGAAGCCTGTATATTGCAGGCACTTCCTTCACTCATGAGCTTTGACTGCTTTTAAAAATGTGCACAGGGCAATGCCAAGTATGAGGTGCATACACTCTGCCTCTGACAGCTGTACTTTGCCTGTGGATTTAAAGTATAAATCAGACTTTTCCTTGTTTTTTTCTCAAGATTGAATGGTTTTATACAATCAAAAAGTGCCAGTCTTACAGAAAGCAAAGCTTTCACTAATGACTGTTTTAATAGCACCTTCAGCTTACAGCTTGGCTTCATGTCAATACACTTTATGAAGATGTTCTTCATGTTAAAGGTATCAGGTATGACCATGTAACTCTCAAGTGTCTGATGGGCCTCATACAGCTCTCTGCCTTCCATTCAAACCCACTCACACTCTTGTACCCAGTTCTTAAAGCCCAGATAAGGATGCCTGGCTTTCCATTCATGAGCTATTAGTTCATAGTTGCAGTCCAAAGAGAGGGAACAAACTATTTCTGTAAACCACACATTCAAATGAAGGAGCCTGCAAATTTCCAGCTTATAGGTCACAGGCAAAAGGGAGTCAAGGCCAAGGATCCTGGCCACAAAAAACATGGCACAAATGATGCAAGAAACTGAACAACAAGCAAGAAATTGAGCCTCCTGCCCCAGTACTGTTAACTGCCTTAACCATGGCAAACTCTCCAAGCCATAAGAGCAGGGAAGGATGCATAGAGTCTAAAAGGGTGTCATTCCAAGAGATTTCTTATCATGGCTGAGCAGGCTGTAGGCAACAGCATTGTACAGAAACATGGTAGTGTGCACCAACATTTTAAGTATTTTGAAGGTTGTGTAGGAATTTCTTACTCATTGGGAAGTGTCACTAAAACTACCTTCAATAATTATATTGTCTCTGTGGGTGCACTTCTACCTGTCCCATGTGCTGAATAAATATACATTTAGATTCTACAACAGCATGAGCCAAAATTGTGACACCGACTCTCTAAAGATAAAATAAGAAGGGGCAGAGGTTAGACCTGGACACTTACTAAAAATCAGGCATACACACTTTGAGGGTTCTTCACACCCAGTTTCAAATAAATAGGGAAATGTTCACTTTGGAACTTTCTGTTTGAAAGAAACGCTCTTCATGGCTAACACAGCCTGGGCAAGCCCCCGGCCCAGCACCCTGTGCACACAGCAGGTACTAAACTGCCTGATGCTCAATCCCCATCTCAGAGGGGACCATAGTGGGAGCACTGTGCCCCAGGAAATGACCAGAACTTGTTGTAGAGCCTGAAGTGCTTTGTTTCCATGTGTGCAGACAACATGGCCACAGATAATAAGCAAATATGTGGTCTTCAGTTATGTATTTCCAACTTCAAGGGGAAGATTTTCACAAACTATTCAATTGCATCTCCTTCTTCTGGCCCTCCTCACATTGTCCTTCACATGCCTACATACAAGTGTCAGCCATTTGTACTGATGGATTTAGCCTAGTTTGGATCAAAGCTTCCTCTACTTCATTTAACAGATTTGCTCAGATGGAAGGTCTCAGGGGAGAAATAATGTTAGTAAGAGGGGGCTTTTCAGCATTGAGTATGTAGGTCATTGGACTTTAAAATAAATTAGAGAATAGTTTATCTATTAAACAAGCCCCACAGTACATATTTCATGAAGCTATACTTAATTATAGGCTAATGTGCACCACAGAGCTACCACAAAGCAAGATTAAGCAGTGGCTCATAATGCAGTGATTAATACAATTATTAGCTGGCTGGCATACAGCATGTATTATTTGGTACCATCATGAGAAACAACAGAGCTCCAGTTCCTAATTCTGGCACTTCTGTGAAATGCAACAAACCCAACCATTTCCAGAGAGAAATACAGGCCTCTCTGTACCTTGGAGACAGCAGGGCAATGCAGGAAAGTGGGACTAGACTTGAACTTCCACTTCAAGTGCCTTTTACCCAGTTTGCATCTCCACCATGGATGTGTGGGAATATCCCACATTTTCTACTGTGCTGTGCAACACTGACTGTCTGAGCACCTTTTCTTAGTATCCTGAACATTCCCTGACGTGAGAGGGGCTTGTTTTCAGCTGGAATGAAAAGCTGAGGACAAGGAAATATAACCTTCTATCTACACTCTTCTGCTACAGTGTTGGCTTCTGGGGACTTCACACACTGTGTGGAAAAATCACTGGTCTTAGACTAACAAAACACAGTTGTGAGATGAGCAAATCTTTTATGGATACTGTAAGACTTGCCTGGTCTTGAATCAGCATTACAAACTATACAGTACATCATATTACTTATGATGGAGGGCTAAGAAGTAGGTA
The DNA here is from genome assembly GCA_013390005.1 of Calyptomena viridis. Lineage (NCBI taxonomy): Eukaryota > Metazoa > Chordata > Aves > Passeriformes > Eurylaimidae > Calyptomena > Calyptomena viridis. The sequence continues at coordinate 5,963 of WEIV01018102.1, forward strand.
ATTTCTTTCTTGTTGGGGAATAAACTTTTGGTTTAATGGCAGACTTGGGCATTACCAAACCAGCCCTCCAGTCTGGCTAAAGGAGAGATTCATGTTCAGTGACAGTGGCAAAACCCTCACTGGCAACGTTACCGCTGACCTCTCACTCAAGTTCAGAATATGTCATTCTGTCAATACCATCTACCTTGATTATACCAGGCTTTATATACAATGCGTTATAATCCCAGAGGGATGAAAAGCTTTTCCAAATTAAAAGCAGCATTTTAAAGAGGAAATACTCATACATTCCCATGTAGTTTTCATTTGATATCCTCAAGGCTAACCCCAGAACTCAAAGTCACGTTGATTGGAAGTGAATGTTTTTTCTGAGTGCAGCCATCTTATGAATTTAATGGAATAAGGGAAGTAATAAAATGTGCTCCATACTTTAATTAGTTCCCTCATAACATGCCATTTCCAAAATGGCAGTGCCAAAGAAAATCATTAATCTAGGAGAACAGACAAAGGCACTGTATGGGGCAAGGGACAGAACTCCAAAAGATACACACACCATACACACACCCTTTTTTCTCTTGCTGGTAAATCTTACCCCAAAGAACAACTCCAACTAAACAAACGGAATTTGTGCCAATATTAAATATTAAGCCATTTTCCATTTTTAAGCCTTGCTACAGAGTATCACAATTGAGAGATCACATATTGTATGCCTTGAATGGCAGCGGGATAAACGTAATGGCCTGTCTTTCTGAGCACGCATTCACCCTGGGTGCTCCAGGTGCCAGGCTTAAGTTGATGCTATCATGCAATCATTTCTACATCCACATTTCACTAGGCAAGTAAGAAATCTGTGTCAGATGTATGAAGGCAAACACAATGGCAGACACCTGTCCCAGCAGTCTGTCTTTAGGCCTATACACACTTGCTTTACACACTTCCTGTGGGAGCAGCCTCTGGCACTAGTCCTGGCACCAGCTGTACCACAGGAAGGAATTGAGGAAGTGACAGAAGCCCCAAGACACGTCTGACTCTCACAGTCTCTTGTTACCTCTTCCTGGCCATCGGGCAGGGGCAGATGTGAAATTTTACAACTGCAGAGAGGAAGTCAGGGAAGAACTCACATGAGCAGAATGACTGATAGAGAACAAAGCTCAGGTAATGGCACAGGAGTGGCCAAATGCAAACAAACAGCTGTTCCAGAAAGAGCCTTGTTCGGTGGTAAGTGGTTTGACCTCAGACTATGGCACACCCCCTGCCTTGATCCACATAGCCATACAGCCACAACCATATAGCCACACAAGAGCCACAACTTTGCCCCTTCAGCACTTCTTGGTTATAGAATAGAAATTGATACCTGTGTACGGTTGAATGCTACTCTTGCAAAGACAGCTTGAGACACACTGGCTCTCTTCAGCTCATCTCTGACTTGCTGGTAAATATCTGGAGAGACTTCCACCGATGAATTTGATGGCTCTGGTTTGACAGCTCTAGGGATGGGCGGATGATTCAAGAACTGCTGGTTGATAGCCTGTGGGTGCTGGTGAGCCAACAGCCGGCTGACAGCAATCTGTTGGTTTATCAGATGGGCCATTGCTATCTGCTGCCTCACCAGTTGTGGACTGAGCTGAGGAGACAGGAGCCCAGGGTTTATCATTGTTTGCATCGTTGGCACTTGGTTTCGGATTGGAGTACTGTGGTGAATTTGGCCATGAGGAGACTGTTCGTTAGTTTTTCCCAAAGTTGCCAGCTGGTTGATATTTGGTAAGTGCATGGGACGTTGACCAAGAACACAATAGTCTGAAAGGTTTTCTCTTTCCACTCTTTCCACTGTTAAAAGAGAAAAATTAGCTTGCTATCATTTCAGTTTGCACTTAGGCCAAGGATTATTGCAGGTGACTGTATACAACAGCACCTGTTTTACTTTGTAGGTCTACACTTGCACAAAAGTTTCATGGAAACACAAGCAAAAGCAACACAAAGTAAAAGCAACAACATTGATTAACATTCCTTTGGACTTCTCAGGCTTCATCCACCACTCAGGAAGCCCCTTTATAAGCCAATAGCAGGTATTCTCTCCAGCCTCATTTCCTACAGAAACAAGCTTGGACGCTTCCACTTATACTGTCACTGATGTTTGAATCTGTCACAGCAAACTGAATAACTTTTAAAAGTGGTCAGTGTTTCAGAATCACTGGCATCTAGGTAAAGGAAAGAAACTCAAATTAGTATGCACTCATACAAACCCAATGGAAACCACACCATTCCCAGTGCAGCTCATGGAACACCTTCTCATTACAACTACAGCAACTATTCTCTTTTCCTACATAAACCCTACCTTGCATTTTGTGTGGATAAAGCTATCTGGTATTATCTCTTCACTCAGGTGCACTAGAGCACACTGATGTTGGCTGAGTGAAAGCATATTACAAAACTCTGCAATTCACACATGAGAAAAATCTAAAGCAGTGGTTCCTACAGCCAAAGCCTCATCGCTATGAGTCTGTCCAGAAACTTTAAACACCTCTCTTCAAAAAAACTTGGTTTAGCACAAAAAAGACCTGTGATCCCTAAGTGACACCATTCTACAAAATTTAAATAGTACACACAAAATGTATATACTGTAATTTTATGTACTGCTACGTATAGTCCCTGTGAAACGTCTTATGTCGGCAATATCACAGTATCTTTTCATGTAACTGCAAAACTAAATGCATGTATTACAAAACTAGATCCCTCTAAAACTACTATTTGAAACAGGAAATGAAGCCTAGAAAGTACATAACTCCTACTTAGATAATTTTAAGTAATCAGAAGTCATTTTACAGTAGGGTTGCAGATTCCATGAGCATCACTATATGCAATTGGATAGGCACTTACATATTGATCTGATATAAAAGTGTTCAGGGATACTTATCATACAACTAGAAAACTACTACCTCATCCCTGTATTACTCTCAGCAAATAACAAGATAGGATTTATTTCATAAATGCCATAATACTATTATAACTTGTGTAATGATTAACAACTGTACCAGGCTTTGAACTCTTTTTAAAAACTTAATCTATATAAAGCTTTGAAGCTTTACACAGTTAATACTCAGAATGACAGTTTACTGATGACTTGCTCTGTTTCCTTCTAAATAGAAAAACAGCTCTTTTCACCTTCCAGAGTTAATCTGAGACAGAGAGGGAGTTGTGCCCTGAACACACACAAACACAGTTACTATCTTTAGAACTGTCACTCCAGAACATCACAAGTACTGAATTTTACAACTAAGTGAATTAATACCTAGGATTTCCTTGTAATAAATTCGAACTCACTCCTCTCATTCTTTTAAAGGAAACACCCATAACATCTTTAGTCTTCTACAAAATGAGTGCTTTTAAAAACTTTTAAAATAAAAATTAATTCCTAAGAAAACTATTAACTCAATTTCAAAAAAAAGGCAATGTTTCAGCCTAACTGTATTTCTAAATAGTGCCTACTTGTGCAGTGTATTTCAACTATGAAATGCAATGCATGTGATACACAAACACCATTGTCAGCAAATGACCATTTTTCTGTGTTACTCACAGGCTGTATGTAATGTAGTATTTCAGTTTGCTGAAAACATTGAAAATCCCTATTCAAAAGCTGCTCCTCATGAAGTTCAAAAGGCATTCCTGAAGTCAGGTACAGAAAGCTCTGTACCTCTAGTCTCTGGCTTTAGGAACAGACACGAACTCGATGTGAAGTACAAAATAAAAGCAGTGCTAATTCCAGGGATCGTGGTCAACCCAGCGTCAATATACAGATGTCATGTGTGAGCAGGGGAGTGGGGAGGAGGGGCTGCTTTGTCACAGCCCCACAGCCCACACCACATTCTGTGACACGGACAATTCAGAGCCCACATGGCCATGCTAACTACTGCCTCCTCAGCCTCTCTGCAGTAAGCCCACACCTGAGTGATGCCATGAAATACACACAATTGCCAGCAAAATCAAATGTAATTATTCCAAAGGTGCCACAGGTACTTGGCAAGAACAAAAATGTTGCTCAGTGTACATTGGAGCATCCTGTCATTTACACATTGTTTACACTCCTAGAAATCTAAGAGTCCTTCCACTAGGAGTTTTAGAAGAGCTGAAATAAATTCTAAACTATTTGTAGTTTAAGAGGTACACAGAGGATAAGTTACTGAAACCAACAAATTACTACTTGTTAGAACACAAAAACAGTAACCAAGTGTTTTTGAAAACTTGGTGAGAAATAAATATAAATAACATTCACTTTCTGTGCTGGACCACATTTGCCAAGTTTCCACCCACTCCTGACTTCAGTGCCAAGTTATAAACCCCTATAAAAATAAAGTTTAAGATGAAAAGGCTGCCAGGCTGTTAATCTCTGCAGTGCTACTTGGAATTACACAGAGACATCACCTGACTTGCTTCTATAGGTGTATTTTTCCCTTATTATCAGTTTCCTTTTTTGATCACATTAGACTATACAGCCATGCATGCACTCCCTATAAACAAACCAGATTCTAGTCACTCCAACCACTTCAATAATAAAAGGTTACCATTAGCAGTTACGCTGGATGGAAAAAATGTGCATTACTCAACTCCTCAAGACTCTTTCCTTCTCTAACACATTGCCCATATCTGATGCCTTGTTGCTCTTTGGTAACTATGGACTGGTAGCGTTCTGCAAGGCTGAACAGGAGCAAGACTGAGACAACCTCAAGATGGAGACTGGCACTGGGAAACAAGCTAGCTTGTCAGCAATGCTCTATGAAAAAAGCCGTATAGGTGCCACAAAGATGCTGTGACACCAACATTATGACTCAGATCTTCCTGAGACAGGGCTTTTCCATTTGCATCCTCCATTTTCCATGTTCATACCTTATTACAGCCTTTACCGTATCCTTCCCTTGTTTGCTATTGTTCCACTCAAACTAGGGATACATTTACAGCTCTTGTGGCCCCGCATGAAGTGGCTGGTACTTGAATAAACTGATTGGAATATAAAGCAGTGAGGATAGAGCAGCTGGACCTTAAACAGGGAAGGAAGGTGTTCCATGGATATGTGCTGTCTACATTCAAGTACTGCTGATTAACTACTTCTGCTAGTGATGCCTGTGCTAGTTAGACAAAAGCTGGTCCAGGAGGCTGTTACCTACCTCCATCTGTGGTGTGACCACAGCAAAAGACATTGCAGTGTTTTTCTTTTCTCATTGCATCACATGCTTGGTATATGATTCTGCAGCTTTTTGCTGGAAAAGCTCATTTAAACCGAGTACAACAGTACTGTCATATTGCAGAGCCACCCCACCCTTCTGAAGCCAATAATAGGTAGGCAGAGACCTGTGTCTGGACAACAGAGCAATCAGCTCTCAGAGCACACCAGGATAGCATCTGCCATTCATTTTTCTATACCTCCCTGCAACATGTCACTACCTCTACAAGACAGTCAGAAACCAACATAATCCCCAGAATGGGAGCAGCAAACTGTTGTATTTCAATGTTCCGTTTTCATCCTATAATGATTACCATGTGCGTCAATGTATTTCAACTCCATACTGAGTTAAAACTTCCTGGATACAGCACAAAGGCAATTCAGTGCACCCTTCCCTTGTGTGATGCTTTTAACCTCTACCCCAATCTTCCTTGCACAGTCAAGCAGCTGACGCAGTCCACAGCACAATAGCTTGGGGTGGTCTGCATGCAACTTTTCATTTAAAATAAAACCAGCTCAAAAGATTTAAAATAAGATTTATTTCTCCACCTTCCCTTCCCCTCACACTTTATTTGCACTGAGTTGTTAATAGGAACATTCTGACAAACAGCCCATGGGGCATTTAGGGCTTATGAGTGGCACTGAATTGACTGACAGCACTGAAATCCAAATTCCTGTGCACAATAATGGATGCAGTAGGGAGAGCAAGAGCATAACACATCTCCCAGCACCACACTACATTAGGGACACAGAGGACCCGCCAGTATCCACGACCCAGAGTGTCCAGAACTTTTCAGCCCCACAGGCGTAAAGGCACTTTGCCCCAGAGTAGGAAGAAGCTGGTAAAGAAATGTTTTGTAATAAGTTACTAGCCGGCAGAATTGCCATGCTTCAATTGTGACAGGATGTCACCACCCAGGGCTGTTCTCCAGTGCTTCAGAGTTTGCTTCTTTGTTTTATTTATTATTTAAAACCTGGTGATCATAAAAGCCATTTCTAGCAGTGATCATGACCAAGCTGGCAGAGCTCTGTGAACTCTGGTAGACACTGCACTAAGCTTGAGACAGAAAGGTTCCCACACTTTCTCCTGGCTTAGCACCATCCTGCCCACTGGAGCAAGACCTGGACTTTGGAGCTGTGCTTTGGGGATGAAATGCTCTCCATCACAGTACCACTGGGAGAGACAGGGCTATGCACTACACCCAGAGGGTGCCCTCTTGCTTATGCTACATAATTATGAACTACCAGTTTGTAAATAACAGAGCCACTCCAGAACACAGGAGGTGCTTTTAAAGTGGTAATTCTGTATCTTTTCATCTATAATTAGGATAATTACTTATTTCTTTTAATCACAGATCATTTAACTACTTCAGCGTAAAGGGCTGGTCTAAGGAGTCTCATTTTCATTCAACATCTAATCTTCATAGTTACTCAGAGTCATTCACTGACTTCACTGCCTAATCTCTGCCTGGGCCACTTATTCCTGCAGTCAGAACTGGGGAAAAAGTAGACTGGAGAGGCAGACTTAACATGAAATTGTAACTTTTAAAACCTTTTCCTTCACTACTCCTGCAGGATAGCACATAACCTCAAAATAGCTATAGAGCACACACAGAAATTGTTTGGCGGCTGGTTGTGGGTAGCAAAGGCCTTTATCCAAGCCTAATGGAAAACAGACCATTGTCTGTTCTTGTTCTATTGCAAATTGTTCAGTTCCCACCAAAGCACAAATCACTATTTTTTTACTTAGAATCACCACTAAAAGTGGGCCTTTAACCAGCATCAGTCTTAGGTGAACAGAGCAGAACATAGCAACAATGCTGACTCTCTCTGTGCAGCTGACCTTATGCTTTAGACTATATCCAAGTCATCCCCCGGGACATAGAGATGCTAACGTGTCTTCTGTCAGTTTTGCTTAAATGTAGTAAGTAATTTTCTTGCCATGGGCTGTCTCTGTACTGTACTGCTTCCAAAGATGCTTATCAGAAGACAAGCATCATCGTCTTATTTTTAGATTTATTTTTGGATTACTGTGCCTGCTCAAGAGGGCACATAGAAGTATGAACTTCTTCATAATCACATTAACATTGTTTGTGGACAGGACATGCCAGATCCATCTGGCAGAGAAAAGCATTACATTGAAGGTGCTTCAGTGACCACCTGGTCTAATGCATGAATATTGGTCAGGTGAAATGGAAAAGGAGATGAAGGGCAAACATTACTTAGAGCTGTCTGACAGAAACACAAGGCATATTGGTTTAGATGGACTGATGTTCTCATCTCATATAAAGATATCTCCCTTCCTGTCAGGCTACTGTGACAGAAGTACTAGCCTTTTGTGGGCACCTCAAAAGGGAGGTGCAATCTCCTAGAATACTCAGTCAATGGTGCAATCCCTCCAGGAAATACATGTACGTATCTTCCTGACTCATAACATCAGAGATGGTGAAAGAAAGGAGACAGAACACAAGTATCATTAAGGCAGAGATATAAACTCTTCAGATACTTCAAGTGAACAGAATGCAATTCTGCCCTCAGAGTTATAAATTCTATAAAATCCATGGGATCACAGACAGCCACACTGCAGCTTTCACACCAGGACAGCTTATACCTGTACTTAAGCTTCAAGTCATCTTCCTGTTTCAAACTAATCTCCACTAATGCCTACTTTGTAAAAATTTCTTTCCTTTTGAGCTAACATGTTGCTGTTTGGAAGCACACAAATAAATTTTTTTTAAATATGAAAGAAAATTAATTTTGAGATTCTGCAGATTAAAATCCAAATGTTTGCTTTTTAGAAAATTAAGATGACCATTCTTTACTAAGAATCCCAAAGGGGCTGTGCAGAAGTCTCAGCCTCAGCATACAACTGGTCCTCATTGAGAAAAGCACTACTCTGGGAACAGGGGACATTTTCAAAACATGAAGTTGAGTGACATTTTTTGGGCATGTTTGGTCAGCATGGTAGGGGCAAGAGATGGGACAAGTGGCTAGGCAGCTTCTCTACAGAAGGGTTTCCAACCTTTATTGTCTGATCTATGTGCCTTAAAGCATCACTGGCTGCAGCTCCAGCTGCATTCAGCTAAGTGCACATGTGCCTCTGCCATGGCACAGACACTGTTAACAGTGAGAGCCACTGCTCCAGAACAGCCGGATGCCATGGAAGACATCCTGCAAAGTTGAAATTCATGCATGCATTTACTTTAGATAAAAGTTATGCTTAAGTAAAAGAAAAATAAACCCAAAGGGTGTGTTTTAATTCTCTTTACAGAGAGGAATAGCCAAGAGGGCCACAACTCACATATCCCTGGAATGCACGGCAGCGGGTAAATTGTTTCTTAACAATGCACACACACAAATCCCCCAAACTGGCACTTAACATCAGGGACAATGCTGAAATACAAAATGCTAAAGTGGGTGGGGAAAACAGCAGTCAAGGGGTCTATAATTCTTGCTGAATCTTGACTCTGTTAACTTATATTTAAAGAGAAATGCCATTCTTTCCTCATCATCACTGCCAACCAATGAACTACTCTCTTCACAAAACAGCACAGCAGGCCACAGACTAAGAGGTTGTCTCTGAGTCAGAGATGATCTTCAGGTCATGTATGTTACCTAGATGCTGACAATCTTGCCTGTGATTGATGGTATTTTCCTTCCTTTTTATTTAAGAAAGTGGGGAAAGTCCTATTTTTAGTGAGATGAATACACGGTCAGGAGTGTAAAAGTAAGCAAAGGATAAATTACAGTAAAGTCAATAGTCTCACAGCTGACCTGAATGACCCTAACAGGTTTCTTGCCAGAGCCACGACTAATATCCAAACAAAACAGGAAATTTATTTTCTTAAAAAACTTAACACTTCTGCAAAAGGTCAAGATCTATACATGCATATATCATACATATAAATCCCTCTATTTATATAGAGAGAGATAAATGCACATGTATGTATCAATAAATATTTTTTAATATATTTTTGAAAGTCAAAAACACTGTTTGGGGAACATCTGGTGTGCCTTTTCATGAGGCTTCCACAACATATGCTTCAGAGGAACCAATAAAAACTACTCCTCAAAACACATAATGACAGTTTTCCTCAGATTTGCACTGGCATTATCCCTGTGCCTCAATCCTCACTTTCTTCAGCCTGGAAATAAGAAAGCTGGGAGCCCTTCTGAATCCTGTTTCTAACCTCTCTCAACCTACAATGGCCTCTAGGAACACATTAAAAGAGAAACAGATTGCTCTTCCTATCCATTATGAGAAGTAAGCAAACATCGTTCAAGAATAGAACAGCACACAAAAACAAATCAGTAATATTGGAAAAATCAAAGAACAGCCAAAGCAGATTCTCAATTTAAGGAAGCTATGAAAGCTTTTTCTTATGTTTTTGATCTGTTGAATAGCAATAATTGAGCCCTCCTCCTTTAAACTGAAAAGCCTCACCATTCCACAAAAACTTCGAGACAGCCACAGTCTCAAACCTCACATCCACCAAAAGCTATATTTTGACAGACTCTGGTGGCAGCAGCAAAGGTGAAATGTTCTTCATACACAGACAAAAAAAAATATGTCTTTTCATTTTTAAGTTCACAATGTATTTATTTCTTCCTGCTGCCTTCCTAATTTCCTCCCACCGAGCTAAGTTGTGTCATCAGGCAGAAAGAAAATATTCACACCAGTTAAGACTCAGTTGTGAAAGAATTCTGATACAGTGATAGTCTTTCTGATAAAAATAGAAAGCATAACACTTAGAAGTGAAATATCTATTGAGAAATAGAGCTAAAAAATATTCTAAATGCTATGGACCCAAAACACTGTATAACGAGTAACCAGTATGAGTTTGAACCCTTGACAATTGTCTGAAATGCATGGCTAAATTCTGAAACCCTTCTCTTCATACATACCTATATATACATGTATATAGCTACTTACAAACTGTTATATTTATTTTGTATCTATCTGTTAATCAAATTTAGAATCAATGCAAGACTTTTAAGCAATTATTAAAATCCTGCATTTCAACAACACTGAATACCTTCTCCCAGCTTCAGCAAGTTCAGCATCTAGAGAAACCAGACAAGTGTTTCTCAGACTGAGAGGAGCATCCCCATGGGACTGGGCAGGAGACAGGTAGTTTGAGAACCACTGGACTATAGTGCTCTATAGTTGTCATCAATTAGTATGTATCCTTTATTAAGAAGGGGGATCTCTGATTCTTCACTGAGGTAGGTTTAAACATACTTAAACCTTGTCATGTGTGCACAACCCTGTACTAAAAGGCCTTGCATCCCACAAAAAGAAAAGTTAAATAAAAAGATTTTAAAAAAAGGCTTGACACACTAATATTAAAATAATTTATGGTGCATATTCTGAACAAAATTATGATACAAACTAGATAGCTTAATTACCATCTCAAGTGATTACAGACATCCATGAGGGGAAGAGAAACCCCACAGAACTGTTAAACTTTTTGTTTCCCAACTCCTGTACACATTCCATTAGAATGGTGTTAATGTAAGAGCTGCTGTGTATCCCAAGGAGACTGGAAAGTGGATATCCTGTTATAAAGTCCACTATGTCCTCATACATATCCAAGTGGTAGGCTCAGAGTCAGGAGGAGACAAAAGGCCTCCATTCTCACACTAGCCAATTCCAGAGACTGTCTGTACATTAACTCTCGTGCCACTGAGTAAACTGTGAATGTTTTAAAACCTTAAGGGGCTGGGGTAGGGTGGGAGAAAAAAATTCAAGCAGAATTTTGTTCTAGCGTCATCCTGACACAAGACAAAATTGTCATGCTGAGCTGAACTAACTGAAAACTTTTTTAAAATTACTAGCATAAATAGCTTAGCAGTGTTTTTGGTGAGTTCAATGGAATGTACACTGAGAATGTTTACTTGAGATTTGATACAATTACATTTGTGTACAGCTTTTACATCTGTTGCTAATGATATCAAATTTTTGATTGTTCACTTTCTTATATTTATTTAAACATTAATTGTACACTCAGCAACTTGATGCTTTTCTATTTTTTCTTTTTTTCCAGAGAACTTTTTATTTTTCCCTGGCTTCGGTTGTAATTACTTTGATCTTCCAGAGGGTATAATTAATTTACTGTTTATTTATTTCTATGAGAAAAGAAAAAAGTTTGACCTAGGAGATCTATATGTGGCAATTTGTAACAGAATCACATAGCTTATGTTTAGGAAATCATGGTTTTGATTAAGAAGCAACCATTTAGTTCCCACTGTTTTATTAAAACAGACATTAGCAGATAATAGGAAACACATTTAACACTGTAGGCTGCATTTAGTTTGCAACATCAATAAAGTTATTTTGAAGCCCCTTCCTATTTTGTATTCACCACAGCTCATGTGAATTGTTTTTTGCTTTTACTTTCTAATAACCAGCTCTAAAGTTACACAAGGATATGAGTGCTGGTTCCAAAGACTCTAAATTACAGTTTTACCCAATCTATCCAGTCACAACCCAAAAAATTAATTGCTGCATCATCCATTCACCTCCATGGAAGTTCTTTTTAAAAATTATTATTAAAGGAGTATGTTATGACTGAAGCAAGTCCACTCAAGTCACTGCTTTTGCACAATAACTGTGCTGTCCTGCAAGAGTATCTGGCTTCAGAAAAGAAACAAAACATCACGAAAACAGAGATGATGAGAAATTGAAACCACCCAAAGAAGTGCAGAAGGCTTTCTGTTTGCTGGGAGTTTAGATTACTGCTCTAAAGTTGCATGACTGTTTATTCTCCATGCACCACTGTACCTGCCACAAACTCTTTGTTTTCTCTCCCACTCATATGGTTGATGAATCAACACTACTTGAACTGCTTTATAGCAGCTTGTGTTTACTTCACACATACCTTAACCTTCCTTTTTCTCCTCCTACTAACACACACATACACTTCCAAACAGCAATGACTGGCTGTGTCTCTGAATAGCACACATACAGAGTTATCTGGCAAACTCTTCAGGTTTGGATCCTTGACCTTTTGATTGAGGTTTCATTCTGCTTTTACTGCACTTAACAATTTAACTGTGCACTTACTAAGTACAAAAAAGTAAGAGCATAAAGAACTCAATGCTTTAAGAAAGGAAGAAAGCGGAAGACAGCAGTGTGCTAGAAACACTCAGAAGCTGTAGTAGCGTCTCTACAGTTAAGAACACTACAGTTAAGGGCTTCCAGTGCCTCTGCAACTGGCACTCTTGCCCAGTTTTGACCAAAAAAAAAAAAAAAGGAAAAAAAAAGCGCCCATTTCTGTTCTCCCAGAACAGCAAGTAAAAGCAAACGGTGATGACCTCAAAGTTGTTTGATTCCTTTGATTGTTTTTTAACCAAGAGGATATGTTAAAGCACTTCAAATAAAATTCTTTTATTAAGAGACACCATTTAGAGAAAAGAAATAGTTCTGAGTCACACAACGGCAATTTAGAGAGAAAAGAAACTATCCAGTTTATTTGGCATGAGGGTAACCACATACTAAAATGCCCATTCAACATTTTTACTTCTAGCCCAAACCATTTTAGAAGGTGAAAAGCAACATCTCCATTTCCTTATATTGTTACCCACTACTGCCTGAACAAGCTTCCTTCTAGACACAAGTAATTTTACCATAGAACACTCTTTTTATTTTTCCCCTAATGAAAAATCTAATCACTACACAGCCCAGGCATGAGCATCTTACAGGTATGCTCCACACAAGCCAGATGTCCACAGGAAAATTAGATGCCTCGGAACTTGTTCTGATGTTTTACGCAATTTTGTTTCATGTTCCTAACTCAAGCAGCAGACTTTTTATGGTATTATTATGCAGATTTCTCATCTGTCCTAAGGAAACTAAACAAGCAACCTTTCATAGCTCATGTATGCCAGGCTTTTTAAGAGAAAAGACAGATTCTTTTTGAAAGATGCTAATCTTCACAGGACTAAAAATACAATGGTTTCTCAAGAAGGACATGGCATTACCCTATTTTTGCATAATGTTTGTGAATTCTGTTATGGTTTTCCTGGCTACTGAAAGGATCACAGACAGAAACAACAATAATAGTCTATGCCTTCCTTCAGACAATGAATCTTCCCTTCAGTGGTGTAACAGAGAGAAAAATTCTGAAAAAACCTATGACAGGATATAGCTAATCTCCAAGGCTGATGGACATCTGGGGAGAGAGGAGCCAGTTGGCATTATGGAAAAGGTTCTGACTATCCTCAAACTCCTGCTCACAGTGCACGACTGTTTAAAATAAATGGTCCAGTGGACACCTAAGTCTCTTCCCAAAGAAAAGGAAAAGTAAAAGAACAAACTGCACAAGACAGATGCTTGTCACATAATTTCGTGCATCATTAGAAGGCGATCAGACAGTTCAGTGGTGAGAATGGGATGAACTAATGGAATAATTTTACTGCCCAGGCATTCACTGCTAAACAACTAACACCACCTCATTGTAGAAAAAATACAATCAACGGGCTATTTTTATCTTAACTTCAGTGGGTGCAGCACCTTGTTATTTACAAGTGTCTCCTAACAATTAGGTATTAAATCCTCCACTGGTATCCAGATTCCACAGGATAAAATATGGCAGGAATGCCAGTACAGTTTGCAGTATTGGGCACACGTGACTTAGAAAGTCAGTTTTTAGCTTTCAGAAGTAAAATGCAGCTAAGGTAACTTACATAGCAATTTAACTTTTAAATCCTGAGATATTAGAACTTCTTTTTTCCAGAATCTTTTAGCTTAATTCAAAACACAGTTGATCTTTCAGCACAGCTAAATAGGGTATTTGGGGCATGTTTTAAGTGGCTTGTGTTTTCATGCCAGCCTTGTTTGTAAACGATCAGATTTAATTTCAATGTGCTGTGACTGTGCCCTCTTTGTAGACAAATTCACTAGTATTATTATAGCTTATTATCACTTTTACTTAAAGTAAATAATCTCACATTGTTCGCAGAAGTTTAAGAACTTGTAAAGTAACAAAAAATGCAATTTACCTTTAATCTTTTTGTATTTTTTGTACCATCTTCCAAACTCCTGGCACTTGGTTGCTGACACATTGGCATAGTATGTACTATTTACAATGGATGAAATCATACTCTGCAAATACAGAAAGAAAGACAAAAGTGATTTAAAATACCTTCCACAATTAGAAATCTTTTCCAGGGAAAGTGAATGACATCCAAGGGCACAATGATCATCCATTTGTGACTTCAAAACCTAAAGAACTGTCAGATAAGTACAAAAATTCGGCTTTATTTTCCATTGCTATTCCCAGTCATAAATAAAATTACTCAATAATAATTATCATTTTGCATAATTCAGTAAAAAAGATGTAGTACAAACCTCGATGGAGACCTGCAGCTCAGACTGGGGCAGAAGTTCTACTTTACTTTGTACTTGTGATATTACAATACCTAAACTTTAGTTGCATAGTAACAGGCAGTGCCATGCTGGGGAACACATGCTCACTGCACCCATGTGAGAACAAGCATGATTTAAGAACCAAATCCTAAAGGTAAGATTAGATGCTCCAGCATGCATAATCCAAATAATGCTTTTCAGATGTCTCTGTTCTGCTTCCAAATGCAGCAAGACCACACAGCCAAGAACTGGAGAACATCCGTGCTACTCGCTGCAGAACAACAGTTAGGCAAATCAGTTAAATTAATATAATTTATAGAAACGTGTGATTAGCCCTCGTGTGAAAAATCACCCAGAAGGGAAATTAGCAATGCCATTCAGAGCAAAGGGAACTACACATACTACAATGCAGAGCAGTCAAAACCCATAAAAAAAAAAAAGCCCAACAAAACTGAAATACCACTTGTCTAACCAGCACCCCTCCCTGCTCTGCAAATTCCCCCAAGCGACTCACTGCAAGCCAGCTGAAGCAAAAAGGTGCAGACTGGTTTTGCAGCACCCAGTACCAATAAACAGGATATTTTATATCTGGAATGCTTCTGCCCATAGTGTGGCAAACAGCCTAATGACTGGCATTTCTTCCTTTCTCTTTTACCCCTCCCTTCATTCATGCTATAGAGAAGGCATCTTTTTAACTGCAACATTTTGCCATCCTTTCCCCCCTCTCTGAACTCTTCCAGGGTAAAATCATTCCCAGCACATGTACACTGCCAGAGAGGAAATGCAATCTAAGACCATAAACACATAGGAGCCAATGCACCTTCTCCAGAAAAAACATTTTCCTTATGCTTTCCTTCCTCACTTACATCAAAGTTCAGAAAAAGCCCTGGCATGTTGTATGACCTTTCTGCACAGAGATGAGAGAGCAAGGATGATCCACAGCTCAAACAAGCTATTCACTATAGGTTCAAGCTCTGGCCCACAGGCTCCTGCAGGTTCTTGTGCAAAATGGGATCCTGGCCATCTCTGGAAAGCTACATGGGTTACACAATGGCTCACTCGATTTTAACAGTGCTTTAAAAACAAAAACGTCCCTGCCCTCTTCCAGATTTATCTAGCCTTCTGCCCAATTCACTGCAATACCACAGACCTCCAGCTGTTCCCAATGCTTGCATTTTAAGGACTTAAAAACTGTGAGCAATACTCAGAGGCTTTAGATAACAGAGTCGTAGAGAATACTTTTGGTCTTCAACAGGTAATTTCACTTTCAGTAAAGAGGCTCTTCTGCCTTTTCACTTTTAACTTTTCCACTCACAGGGTGCTATGGTGCACTGCAGTAGAGTCTGAAGGCTATGAAGTAAGAGCCTTGTTAAGTAGCAGCTTCAATTTCTAAAACTGAGATTCAATTTTCTAATTAAAATCAATATTTTGAGACATAAACCTAGCATTGTGGCACTCAGCAGCAATTCCCTGCCCATAAATCCTGCCTTGCTCTACAGCATTTTAACAAGCAATAGAATTCTGAAATGGTGATACCCTCTGCTGAGGAAGGATTTTGAACAAAGTTGAGCTTGAGATAATGTGGGGTTTTTTCATGTCACTTTAGTTAAATTTCCAGTCACTAAGGAAAGGCGAGGAAATTGTTTAACTCTGTCCACATATCAATTTGGGGTTTTCTGGGTTTTTTTTCTGTTCCCCAAATCCTCTAGTTCTACAACAAATCAACATTCCTGAAATCATGGGGCTATTAAATATCACAGAATATATTAACCTATCAACTTTATTTGAGAAAGCAAAGCTTAAACTAAATAGTAAAATCAAACAGTAAATCAGCCATTGGTGAAAAATCCCAGGACAGATTCTCTTCAACTACTTAACAGTAGAGCAGGGGAAAGAACCATAACAACTTTCAAACCCCATATCCTCATCATTAAATGTAAAGCAACCCTATGGGTAATTCTGCTAGGAATCTTGATAAGTCTGCAGAAAGGAAATATCCATTTAGAGGAGAGTGGGAAAAAACCCACTGACTAATTGCACATTTCTAAATAGTGCATCTTATACCTGGGAAAATCCTTAAGGAAGAAATAGATTCTAGATTCTATTATGCAGGAGGTATGTTTGGTATGTGTGTGGCCATGACAGCCATGTGGAATGAAAACTACTTAGACCAGGAGCTAAGAAATATCTACACAAAGAAAATCCAGTGCAGTAAGTTCAAGGAGAAAAATATGGGACGTGCTCACATCCCAAGAAACCTTGCTCCAGCAAAGAGACAAAACGCATGGTCAGCCCTGAAATGAGTTATTTGATACACAGGAAAGACAGAGATCTCTATGAAAAGATGGAAATGCTGAAATAATTGGATTTCTTTCTGCCACACACAGTCTCCCCACCTACCCTCCTTTCCCCCAGCTTGGTTAACTGAGATTTATTTGAACAGGAGCCGTATGCTTAGGGTAGCTAAGCTGCAGACATGTAATACACCTAGCAGAAAAAAACAGAACAATTTTAAATCAAAGTGAATGATTACATTTCCCATTAGCAGCAATCAGAATCCCCATCTGGGCTGCATGGAGAGCTCGGGCACCAAGAACCAGAGATGGAGCACCGTTGCTGGTGGGAGCGAGAGCTCCCCATGCTGCCTCTCTCCACTTCTGTTCTTGAGACACTGTGAACACATTAATAAACAGCAGCATTTACTCTGCAGTTTGACTCCGAGGAGACCACTCTGCAATTTGCTGCTGTCAATAATATATTAACCACAAGGGGGTTGTAATGACATTTCACATTTGGCACGATATTTTTTTAAAACTGATTTGGGAGAAGGAATTGTATTAGAGGAATATTCGTATGATGGTAACAGACAGCTCCTACACAACCTTCCATTGTATCTTCTGCATTTTGTGAGCCAAAAAGAGAGAGACTGAAACTTCTTATGGCAATAATAATAATACAAGCTGCATTCTGCAGTCTCAGTTCAAGTATTAGTCACTACCCAAGGTCACTTCTATCTCTGCTTAAAAGTAAGCAAGCTTAATTTGCAACAGAAGGATCCAATAAATAAATACTGGGGCAAGGATTTTTTCTGCTACAGTTCTGCCATCAGTAATATTGTAAGTATCTTTCAGACTGAGGCTATAGAAGGAGTAAACCAACTGCAGCATTTCCACCTGGTGGGCTTTGAAACTGAAGTGGGAGGAAAAGGACCCAGACAACAAATGAATTCTGCATATGAAATGATGCATAGTTAAATTATACTGGATACTGTTGAAGACCGGGCAGAGACAACCATATGCTGCAATCATCCTTAGCTGACCAGATTCCACAGACAGTTCTATTTCAAGAAATTAAACTTAAACTGTGTGAAAAGAAAAACACTTTCATATTCAATGTGTATGCAATGCTCTGTGCACATCTGGAGTCACTGTTACTCCTTCAGTAAATAAGGCAAGTTACATGGCTTTTCCTCATACAGCCTTTCCAACCCTGTTAGTTCTGCAGATCCCACATGGCTAAGGAACATGAGGAACATGATTCCTACCAATTGCAAAGTTCTAAATTCTGCTCTGTGTCTCACCTCCGCACTTTACCTGGAGCTGTAATGATAACATAGCGAGCCAATTTGTGGCAAATAGAAAGAATTCTCTTGGTTCATGGAGGCTTTGGATCATGATTCACAGGATGAACATACAGTGCAAGACAGGCAACCACAGGAGAGAAGTATTGGATACAGTCTAGCAAAGCAATGAAGTTTTAGCAAGCAGGGATTACTAATGTTTTGACTTTTAAAAGATACAATCAACAGATTAGCATATGATTCTAATACATGTTTTATAAGATAATGTATTTTTCATGCCTAGCAAAGTTACCTGGTCTAGCTGCTGAAGTGTTATTCTGTTTTTTTCTGAGAGGCAAGAAGGACTCAGTCATGCAAATTTTATGAATCTCTCATTATGACAATCTGAAGTACAAATAGAGCTCATGACATCTGTAGGAACCTGTGTCTTAGACATGACATCACTGCCGTTTATAAAGCAGTCGTGGAGAATGAGACTGTGTTTTTGTTCTTTTTTTAACATAATTACATATACATTTTTTGTTACTGTTTCCTAGAAATTGGGGCACAACTGTTAAAACTGCATATTTTTGTCACAGTTGGAGGCTGACAAGAGCTACCTATGGGTTAGTGGGGAAGGCAAGCCTCTGGTACTGGGAAGAAGCCACTCAAGTCTTGCATTTGAGGATCATTAGTCCTATCATAAAAGGTTCAGATAAAAATCTAAATAAAGAATTTACATCTCTCCGAAAACCAACCTATTAATTCATAATTTTCACCTGGCAACCCACTGAGAAAACATGGTATAAAGATACTCTATCATAGCAATTGGAATTTCTCCTTTCTAAAGCAAGCAAGAAATTTATTTGGTATTTATGTAATTGTTTAGTCTAGGTTCTTTACTGAACAAATTTAAGCTTCAGTTCTTGCAAATCTTTCTTTCCCTAAGCCTGTTAAAAGCACTGACCTGTGAGAGAGGGCATTCTTTGGCTAATGTGCTCTGATTCATCTCTTTAAGCAGTTCCTTTAAGGCATTGCGAACTGTGGCATGGTTCCACTGCTCTGCTGGCAAGTCTTCCAACTTCGAACAACTGTTAAGACAGAAACAAAAAGTAGATAGAAACATCACCTTCGCAGACGCTTACTTTTTGCATACAAGTGTTGTAGATCTTTAAGCAACAAGCACAGCCTTGGAGTTTCCTGCTTGGCCAGCTCATCAAGGTGTTTCTTCCCTTTATCCCCTTCCCATCAAGCATGGTTACCAGAAGATGCACAGTTCAACACATAACAGCTAATCCTCCTATGGTATTATATGTGTGCATAACTATTCCCTCTGGGACTTGGTGGAGAGCAAAGAAACTGCATCAAGCAAGCCCCAGAAATGGCTGGATAAAGCCATACTCTACAGATAAAGGTACTCCTGCTGGGACAGAAAAATAAACATATATGCTGCACTGCCACTAACAAAATCCTTAAACAGTAAGGACCTTCATTGTGTGGAGGCAAGACTCTGAAAAATTAGTTTAATCTTATACAGGTTCTTATACTGCCCTTATCACTGAAGTATCCAAGAGCCTTTCAGAAACACATTAAGCCATATGTCCAACATCTGTCACATGTAGTTCATTCTCACTTTCATGCTACAAGAACTGCATATGTAGTGAAGCTTTTGTCTTCGTGTGACTTGTGCCTCTTTTAATTTAACAAGCTTATGGTTCATGTCTACATGCACGGGGACAGACCCAAGAAGCACATCAAAAAACTGGGAGAAGCTCATCACTGTCATTTCTGCCAGAGAGAATTTATGTATGCTCTCCAATCAACCTCTGAGATGGTTCTGCCTTCTGCCCTTGCAGCCTGAACATTCACTTGTGCTTGAGTCGAGGTAGTTCAGTGATCACATTTATCGCAAAGTCATGCGTTATCTTTTATTTACACGGCATTCAGGCACTTTGAAGATAAAGAAGGAGACCTTAAGCTTGGGTTGACACTCTTTGCTAATACAGATGCGACAACAGACCAGATGGACTTCTGGTAGCTCACACTTCTGAGGAGATGAATTGCTCCACTCCAGTTTTATACCAGCTATAGGGTGTAGAAGCTCTTTTACAACTATGTAGCAGAGATGCAGTCCAGCTGAAAAATTTTAACAGTATACAAAACCAGGGAAAGGCCTGTTCATGGGAATTAGAAACCCCAAGCACCACCAGAGATATAACAGGAAAGAAATGTTGCTGTTTGGGAGTTTAATGTCAGTGAGGCACCAACTTCCAAATTCCAAATTGAACTGAACAGTTGGAGGGTATGCACCTGCCACCAAAGGACACACACATGACCCTGCAGACCCCTCTCGTGTTCAAGCCAGACCTTCAAA
Organism: Calyptomena viridis; assembly: GCA_013390005.1. Lineage (NCBI taxonomy): Eukaryota > Metazoa > Chordata > Aves > Passeriformes > Eurylaimidae > Calyptomena > Calyptomena viridis. Next base: position 26,478 of record WEIV01018102.1, read on the forward strand.
GAACTGTTGACAATTTATTCCAGACTTCCTGTTATTTTTCACTCTTTCCTCTGGCATGTTGTTGCTGTACAGCTACAGTGGGCTGTGCAATGTAGGATTACCAGCATGTCCAGAGTATGCCATGCACTGCCAGAGACCCGTCACACCTCCTCACATCAAGAACTATTTGAGGACCTTTTTGAAGGCCAATAGAGAGAAAGGGGAAGAAGAAAGTTGGGGAGAGAGGGTGGAAGAGAGGGCAAATATGTGTAAAAGTGTAGTGAGTTTTTGCTTAGCTAATCAAAACTACCATTCAGGGAAGGAAAATATTTTCCAAATGCCAAATGGAGCTACAGTGACACTTTCCTTCCTTGTCTTCTTTTCGCTGGGAAGACAAAAAGAAAAGACAAAAAAACTCCCCTTCTCCCCATCTCAGTAACTGGCAGAAGACAACCCAGAATCTCACAATGCAGCCCCCTAGAAAAGGCAAGGAGTTTATTATTTCATACAATTAGACTTTAAGAATCCATTAAATTAGGGACTGTCGAAAGGTCTGCCTTTAAAAGCCCCATAAATTTGATTGAGTTTCTGCCCTTCCCCTCTCTGCTACCATATTGCTACTTCAGAAAACATACAATATCAGTTGGACTATGCACCAAAAAGCTGCCAGGTGACCCACCCTTCCCTTCATTTTCTTTTCATTTCATCAAAAGACCAGAAATTAATGAAGACAGTATGTGCTAATCTCTGTAGTAATGCTGTAACTGACAGAGCAGCTCAGAGAATAGAGAAGGACAGATGTTCAGAAACACCCACCTTTGTAATTGGATTTTCAATGTCACAACATGATAGACATCTTGTAGCATGTCGGCTACTGTCGCATCTGGTGCATCAGTCACATAACTGAGAGGGAGGGGATTCCACCTCCCAAGCTTGATTATTCCTGAAAAGACAACAAAAAATTCACACTTTATATTTCATCAGCCTTTTACTAAACTCTTTGATAGGGTTGTTTGTGCTCAAGACTCGAGATCTGCCTTGAGGTTTATTGCACTCTTGCCCAGAAAGATGTGTTCTACTGACTCCTGAAACATACAAGAGCAGGAATAGATTTTAAATTCTTAACAGACAGTTGCTGACATGTTCCTGGCTCTTACATTACTTCAAGGAAGCACAGGAGACTTCCTCCCTTCACTTCTTTCATCATCCCACTAAAGCCTAGTTCTCTAAGTTAGAACAAGCTTTAAATACTCGCTAGCCCTGATTTTGCAGTCTACAAAAACCTTTTAGTAAATAAATGCATTACTTTTGACTTGAACGGGAAAATTCCTATGTGTGGGCTCTCAGCACACAGTTACAATCTAAGCATGGTACGATTCCCAGTGTGGATGGATGCCACTGGAAACACACCAAGTAGGAAGAGTTCACTCCCAGATACAAGTTGCACTATGCAGACGGTTGCTTTTCTTTGTGAAAAAAAAATCAAAAAACAAAACAAACCCAAACCAAAACAAACAACTGCAAGCTGCTGACCGCAGATCCAAAATAGCATTTTAGGGGGGGTGGAGAATGCTGTAAGTTCTATTTCTACTTCTGTTCATTCTTTAATAGGGATCATCACCTCTTCTGGATGAGCTTCTCACAAAGACTGTAAACTTGGATGGTAAACCATTTGGTGCAGAGGTATTATTTCTGTTTAGACAATTGCAGAGGGCCCACCCACACCAAAAACAATGACTAACACCCAGGAATGACTTCCAGGAAGACACCAAACAAAGAAACCCACAGTGCCATCTTATATGACAGCAAAGCAGTTCAGCTTTGTTCTACACTATTGCTACTACTGCTTTTATTCCCTCCATAGTGTTCCCATTGCCCCACTGTTCTCCTCACTTAACTTTCCTCAACTCAGCCCCACAAGATACCATTCTCCCATTTAAACTGATGCCTTTTGAGGTTTCCTTATATACTTTTTGATCTTCAAAAAGACATCCATAAATTCTACTGCTAGAAAGACAATACCACACTGAGAAAACTACTTCTTCTGTGGTAACAGGCGCATCAAGAACTCTTCTCGAATATCTGGAAGGATGCTGTGATGCTGAGAAACTTCAGCTCTCTCCTCCTCACTTTCTACTCCCAGTTCTTCACTGCTCTGGAACTAATCAAACTGAAATAAATGACATCGGCCTTTTATCCTGATCTCCCAAATATGATCATAAATACCACACTAAAACAATGAAACTAAGCTTCTTGCACAGAGACAATAAGAGAACACAACGAGCCCATGAAGTACCTGCTATGGAATATTTTTTCCCCATTCCCACACAGATTAAAGAGAAAATAATTTTAGCACAACTCCTTCTCCGTACCATTTAAATCTTCACATTTACCACTGACGTACTGCTTTGCAAGGCATTCTGTCAGCACATACTGAAAGAAGCTGGAAGTGACCTAGTTCATCCTCAGCAGCACAAAGTTTCACTGTAACATACTGTTACAGACAGGCTAATATTTCAAAAGCAGATCAGAAAGCTTTTGGCAAGGAGAGATATTGTCCAAATGAAACAAAAAGTTACTAAGTGCTGCTTGATATCCAATGCTTGAAAATGGGACATAAACAGAACAAAAACATTTAAATGATGCACTGTTTCAGTATTAAGATTTAACAATCTGGTGCTGAATATGCTGCAGTATAAATAGTGCCTGGACTCAGATCCAGTAGAGTAACACACAGCACTCATTCACAGTACCGTATGTCTCCAGTGCTGGCTCCTTGAGTCATATTCCACTTGCCAAGAAAAGCTGTTTTTCTTAAGGGGATAGTTTACTTAATGTTATCTCCGGTGACAACAAGAAATGCATATAGTACAGCATATATTAGTCATGAAATGAACATCAAGGGTCCACTGAGTGAAATATATGCTGGGAAAACACAGTTTAGCTGCTGTGTGTGTGCTTTCCTTCATCCTCTTCTGCTATATAATAATTTAAAGCAAAATCACCTAAAAATCCAGAAATCTACACTGGCTTCACAGAACACTTGGCTTCCTATGATTAACCACGCCAAGTTTTCATGTAATTGAAAAAATAAGCATCATATGTGCCCCATAAGTCACATCTAAATTGGTAATATTTTACAAGAGGCTTTATTTTTCATTCAATTAAGGAAAGCACTCAGAGTGCACACCATCTGCAACTGCTCGGGCCTGGCAAGCACTGGCAAGGGACAAAGCACTGAAGCTACCAAAGGTGTCCCCAAACTAAAAAAGTTTGAAGAGAAAAACCTCAGCACAGCCAGAGTGCACCATGGGAAAGACTATGCAAATTGCCTCAGAGGAATGTCTGTTACTACTGGAAGTTAGGTAGAATTTTTTTTTTTTTTAATCCTCCTTTACAACTGGAGAGGAAATTGTTTTGGCTGGATTTAAACAAACACAGGTGTTACCATAGAGCTTGGTGCCTCTACACGTTAACACCTGCTGCGAGTCCTTTACTCTGTGTTACAGCACTGCTGATGTGCACTATTTTTTCAGCCGGTGTGATATGATGTGTGAAATATTTTTTTCCAGAGCACATTAAGCTGGTCCAAACGATAGCCAAAAGCCATGGTTTCCATTCAGCTCCTCAGCAGACTTCACAGGTGCTTATTTCATGGCACCAACACTGTACTTAAGGCCAATCTTGGACTGTGCCTGGGAAGATGATGCCAGCTTGTTGAGCAAACATATCCTCTGCATGCTAGAGGACACCTCTGAATGACTCCTCAGTAAAACCTGAATGGAACAAAATTTTCCTCCTAACAAGGTCCCTTCTCATCCAGGACTATGTGTTTCTAGTGTAACAGCAACTCCACGATGAAAACAGCCTGCTAGCAAGGAGTCAGTTCCACACACGTGTCTTTTATTGTTTCTCACATTGATCTCAAATGGTACAATTCAGGCCTTTAAAGGAATCACTTTAACTGGCCTGGCTGAGCTTTTATCCTACCATAACTGAGACGTGAGAGTGGGGACAAGAACAAGCAAAGGTCGCTGTGTTCTTAATGAATATACTACAGCTCTGGGAGTATCACTCCTCTGTCAGCTCCAGACCTTCTCAAAATTATGTGTGGATAATGCACAGCAGATCGGACTGCTCAGGAAATCCAAAAACACATCTTCTCTGAGTTTCCAAAGCTCAGCTGTTAACAAATTTGGTTCTCTTTCCTGTATCAATAGGGACTTTTTCCTGTGAGAGTTTTTTTAAGAGAAAGTTCAACAGATTTCAATGCTTGCACCCACTCAAGAAACGACCATACACTAGAACAGCTCTCAAGAACCCATCCATCTAGAAGTGGCTAACAGCTCAAGCCAGTTAGGCAATTAAAGACAGTGAAGAGACCAGTCTTCTCAAAAGACTTTTTTCAAAACTATTTTAGAAGAGATTCTTTACTGACACTGGTTGTTGGTTCTTGAATGGCATGTACTTCCATAGTCAGGTCTTTTATTAAGTTTAAGCCTCAGCTTCATGAAGACAGGGAGAAAAGACGGAGTAACTTAGTTTGAAATCTGAGTAACTCCCTTTGCCCACAAGAAGGGCAGAACACAAACTTCCGTGAGCTCCTGCATCAGGTTTGCACATAACAACCATTGCAATTCACTGCAGTGCCAGTAATGAGCCACCCTGACAGGGTGCTTCTAATTTAGTTTCATTTAAAATGCAACTCCTTTGAAGAAGTGATAACTTACACAAGTGAGAGCAGAACACCACAGAAGCCCTGACCTGCTACATCACAGCTGACCTCCATACCAAGCAGAACTCATCACAGGATCTTCATGAGAGTTATTTTGCAGTATCGCCTGAAACAGTGATGCATCTAAAGCACTGGGATTATTCCTGGGGCTTCACCCTAGTAAGATGTGAACTGAGTGGATGCAAGGTTGGGATAAAGCAGACTTCCAGAATAACTACTTTGAGGAGGGGCATAAACATCAAAAGGCAAAAAGCTGCTTTCTAAAAAAATACAGCTAAGCTGGCAAACTCTTTTCATTATTATGTAGCCTATACTGTGCCGTAAGAATTATTTATCTATGTGGGATAAAAGCCTCGTTTGTCTTTGCAAACAGAAAGATAGCCACACAGTACACTCATTCTAAGAATGCCACATCTGGAGCTTAGAGAATCTCATAGTCTAGCTGTGACACTTCTTGGTCATAAACAAAATTAAGTCCAGGCCCTGCATCTCCCTGTCACCTGCACAGGTAACTTTTAATCTGGGTAGCCCCACAGTAACTAGTGAGGCACCTCAGGTGCCTTTCAATACATCACTGCTGTAAAACCTAACTCTGAAAATGAGGCATTTTCCAAATTCCTTCTTGAGGCCACACAGAGCAAACAGGTCCAGAACATGCCTCATGCTGTCACTGGCTCCCTTCAAACTATTCCCTGCTCCCACCATGGTCATACTCCTGATTTCACCTTTCACAAGTTATGAACATACCCGAGTTACATCTTAAATGGATATTGTAGTATTAATGCAAATGCATACGGAGGGTTAATGCAATTTACTTAAAATGCTAATCTGCCAGGGTTAAAATTAAGTCATGGGACCAAATGAAGGATGTTCTGGATGTTCCTATTAGCATCACCACTCTCTCCTCAACATTTTTTCTGGAAAGAGAAAATGAATCATGAATAGTACTTGCTCAAATACATACAGAAAGGGAAAGAGAAGGAATTTTGTGTTCTTTGGCTAGCTGGGGGAAAAGGTGGCTGGCTGAGAATACTGATTCCTCAGCAAACAGTGTTAAGAAAAGCACTTGTCAACAATAAGCAGACAGACTATTTGAATCCCTGATGCACCACACCAAAACCTCCCATTTTCTACAGCCTGAGCAAATGTAACCTGCTGAGACTCACATAGGGTGAGGTGTTCAAGCAGGCAATTACTCTCCGTTTGGACTGACGGACACAGTCAGACTGGAAACTGGAGAAGTGCAAAGCCTGTTTCTTAAATTACAGCTCCATGTTCACTAACATGTTGCAGGCTGTGGCAGAACAAGCTACATCCAGCTCAGACAAGAACATGTGCCTGTACAGCCATACTCAGCACACAACAGTGTCTGTGTGAGCCTTGGAAAGGCTGAGGGAATAGGCAGTGCCCAACCCAGCATGAGATCTCCTGGGCTATATTTACTCCTTTGAAATATATTGATCAAGTTTGAATCTGAAGCATTATACCAGACCAGAGCCATGGCTCACATGGCTCTGGTGTTCCAGAGCTGTACTAGGTATCCTAGAATTCACTTCCCTGCATTCCAGGGATCCCAGGATCCCAGCAGGCCAAGAGTGGTGGACTGCAGACATAAGGCTGGGTGAAGAATACAACTAACATTTTCTGCCGCCTTGTGAATTCAATCAAATACTTTTGATTAAACACCTCACTTTTTAACAGCACTTCTTATCAACACAACAGACACTCAGGAGAAACTGTAGATTAACAATAGCAACCAAACACTTTTGATTCTTTTTACAACTCCAAATGAAAGACCTCAATGAAACACACAATAAAAGCCCCACTTCTGGGACCATCAAGCCCTTTCTGTATCAGACACTACTGCAGGGCCCCCCTACAAGATGAGATGGCTCTTGTGACATTGATTGCATCTGGTTATCCTCTTCAGAGGAGTCTTGTCCCTACACTTTAGCATGTAATTTTCCGTTGTTCAGCTGTGCTTTGTTACAGAAATTAAAAACTGCCTGTCCCATGTAATAAGTACATAGAATTATTTATCCATAAATCAGTTTGCAGGAAATCACTACCCTGCAGTACATAATAACTCTGCCTGTGTTTCTAACCTCTACCCTGGCTGCAGTATATCATCAAACCGTAACAACATAAAGCCATAATTTGTAGTTATTATTGTTAATCCAGCAAAGGGAATGACTTTTCCAGCAGAAAGGAGAAAAAAGCAACAGGAAAAATTAAAAGAAAATATCCGACTATATTATTTTTTGTATTATATTATTATGCTGCCTTTTCTAGCTCTTTCAGAAATTTAAAAAAATATTATACTGTCTTTGCCCATCATTATAAGTGTGCCCATATTATTCTACTGAATTTCAATCAGTAACATATTGAGGTAATAGATAGGAAAAATAATCAGCATAACCCTCTCCTGTACTTCTGAAGTGACTTACATCAGAGGGTCACAACACACTTTAAAAACAGTAATTAATTGAACTTTGCAACATCCCTGTGAGGTAGACTGTATTATGCCAATTGACATATCAGTGATTTAGTGATTGAAAGCACACAATGAACATAATCCTATGTTTATGCCAATACAAAAGAATCCCCCCTCCTTCCTCGTTTCAGCACATAATAAATAATTCAGTGAGAGAACAAGAATAAACTATGTGATTACACTGTGATGTACACATCCACAAATCAACAGGAACACCCACACTCCCTGAATGACGAACACTCCACCCCAGCTCATGAGACTTGTGCAACTTCAGGGCTCTGCACAGGAGGGTGACCTTCACCCAAGGGGAAAGCTCAGCCGAGCTACACAAAACTCTGGCAGCACAAAGCCCCCTGTACTGCTGTTGCTGGAAGTCTTTGCTGGAAGTCTAGACTAGTTCTGTTTCAAAATGCTGCCATAAACATTGTGTACCAGGGATGGTTTACAGAATTAAATTTTGTGCTGCAACAACACATCTATGAGTTGGTAATTTAAGCACTCATATCCAGCCTTTTTGGCTTGCACATCTGTATTAACACACAGACTTGAATACATTCTTAAATGATTATATATTAAAAGGTTTATAGAAACATGGGTGTAACTATCAATAGAAAGACAGTGTTACAAGGTTTAATTCTGAACTTCAGAGTACTTTCACAGATGAAAATCACTTTGATACATGAAGCTCGGTTTGAGTTTTTAATTTTTTGAATGCTAGTGTTGCCAATTCCTTTCCTCCAGCATGACTGTACTCAAGTATTTGACTTAAATAACATTCACTGAACAGTTTAATGCCTTATAATTCTACATATCAGGTTTACAATTTACACTAAGAAGATTGTGCTTCATGTAATAGATGCTGTTTCACATTTGGGAAACGTTATGTGAGGACCCTGACTTTTATTAGATTAATTTAACATAGGCACTATGTTACTAGACTAAATTAATAAAGTTCTTCTTGAAAAAAAAAAGAGGGGGGGATAGAGACCAAACAGAATGAACCCACAAATTAAATAAAATTTTCTGGAGCTTGTTATTTTGGAAGTCTTTATTTAATTTTCCAAACTCCTATTCTGTTTGAAAAAACAGTCAATAATTGGTAAGGAAACAGGAAAAAAAAGGTTGATGTTATTTACTTCAGAGGATTATTTTTAAAACAGTTATAAGATAGAACAGGAATACCACAAATAAATAGAAGGGTGAGGAAGCAAGGGAAGTACTAACTATTAAAAAAACAAGACAACGGGCCATTCACTTCAGAGTTGGACTTGATGATCCTTATGAGTCCCTTCCAACCCAGAATATTCTGTGATTCTGATGTATTTTTTATATTTTCTATATTACTTTTAAAACTATGACTTCCGTTGAGGAAAACCTCATTTAGCCCTGAGTAACAGCTCTCTTCTGTCATTTCTGGGCTAAGTGTGCACTTACCTTGGACAACAAGGATATGAATAAAGAGAAAGAAGTCCATTTCTCCTCTCTTTTGTGTGAGACAGAGAACTCTTCCTCTAAACATCACTTCCATGGCACAGAGTCTTTTCAGTCACAACAATTCATGACGGAAAGGCTACTGCATCCAGGATATTAAGCAGCTCTTAGGAGGTGTCTTTCACAATCCTGTCAGCCTGGAGCTCAGCTCCACCCTCTGCCAGGCTGCCCTTTTCTGAGAGGCACCATCACAATGGTAGCAGTAATAATCTTAGCAGTATTATTGGGTGGCCCCAATGCCTGTAGGACTGCAGCATCCGCCCCGTCACTAACATCATCCCCACATAACACACAAAGCATGGCACTCCCCAGTTCTGCATGAAATTACTGTCTTTTAGGCAACCTGGACTCTTATATTAAGATCATTGCTAGCTCAGTCCTGGGAACCTGAGTTTGCTCAGCTGCACAGGAACATAAGCTGTGCTTCCTCCCAGGGAGCAGTGGCCGCTGAACGCAGCAATGTTGAAATCCAGATCAGGAGTGTCACAACTCGGCTTGTTCCCTGATCAAAGAGCTTCCTTAGCTGCTTCCATGCCTGGAGGCTTGCTTTGCCATCTTAAAACCATGGCTGTTCCTTTTGCTTTGGACAGCAGCTGTGTCCTCGAGTCCCAGGTTCCCTGGCAAAACATGCGGCTTCTCTGCCCTCCCAGCCTGGCGCCAGGACCTGTCTATAATTTAGTGCTTCCCAGAGAGCCAACATGGGCAGATACTGCTGGTGGTGACCTGTAACACGCTTCTACCTCAGCCTTACAGACTGAGAACTGGGGCTTTAGTGTTATTTGCCTCAGTTGCTAGGGAACATGAATGCAAGTGTACTCAAAAGGTGGTGCTTTTCTCCACTGCACAGGTTTCAGAACAGCCACAAACAATGCCTGGATTAATTTGCCCCAAATTTTGGACCCGGTGACCATATTACCACCTCACCACTTACAAGGGGTGGCATATGAGTAAAAGGACCAGAATTTCACATAAACATTTGATCTCCAACCTTTGTCAGCTTTCTGCCAGCCCAATGCCACCAACACGACCTGCCTCACAACACCTCCAGCAGGAACAGAGCATTCAGGCAGACAGCTTTTGGTGCTCACCCTCCAGAAGCCTTTATTGGATTTTATATGATGTTTATGAATGGATAAGGGGAGAGGTTTTTACATCTGCATCTGTTTTGACAAAGATGCCAGTGCCTCAAACTCCTTCAATTCACCCAGCTTCAACGCTTGCCTATAAGTTTCACATGGAAAGACAGTCCACTGAGCAGGAAAACCTGCACAATAACATGGCATTGCAGCTGAATACATAAAACACATTTTAAAGGTTATAAAAGAGCACTGCTAACAGGACATTGTGGAGGATAATAGGCTTAGAATTAAGCCTCCAGACATTGTTTGGCCTTGTATGAATCTGAATATCCTGCCTACTCACAGCAACAGCTACAGAGAGCACAGAAAATCTGGCTCAGACTGCAGACGTACAGTAGCCAACTATCTTTGTTTTGAGGCAACTACAAGTAGATTTGAAAATTCATGGGTCTCAAGTCCAAAGAAAAATAAGGGCACACAGCATGCTGTGCTGCACAAACCAACCCCTAAACTGAATGCAGACTCATATTCTGGCCTATGTAGTTTAACAGCTTAATCTCTTTACTTTAAGACTTGTGTCTTGGGGCTTTCCTTATGCTGTATAAAGACTAGCAGAATGTTTTTTTCACTAAATTACTACTTTTGGCTTGCCTTCTGTCTTTTCTTTCCTCCCACCAGACATCCAGTTCTTGACTTCCATAAGAAAAAAAACAACATGAACAACTGAAAAACTAGTAGGACGGCATCTAACTAGCAGGATAGAAAAGCATGTATTAGTGAGGAAATAGAGGGATTGAGGACTTTGCTCACAACTAATTTTCCTTCACTGACACTTATTTCAGTTGATAATCTGATCTCAAATTCCCATCTCTCTCTTTTCTTCCTGGGAAGAGTAAAAAAATTCTGCATTTCTGACAAGTCTAAATAAAGCTTTGCTGGTTACTGAACTATGGTACATTTCCTATCAACAGAAAACAAAAGCAGGGGAAGAAAAAAAAAGACTAGTTCACCACTAGAGGAGATGACTCAGAGCAAGCAGGAACTGTTACCAGCCTCAGAAAAAACAGTTTTCCCTTGTACTGTTGATGAGCCCACACTAATGCTGAGATGAACCTAGATTTGTTTTCTTAGCCCACATCTTCCTAGAAGTGAGCCTATTTTTTTTACAAAGCCATCAGATCCTTTTTGGATCCTGCTAGCATTTTCAGCTTCACATTAGTCACTTTGTGAACAAGAGATCGAAAGACAGAAACACAGAAAGAACTATTCTTTTAATTTAAATGATAAATTTCTGTGCACAAGGCAAAGACTGGAAAGAGTTATTCATGTTTTGGATCTGGAGATTTGTAGCATATACACATCATGCTTTGAAGCATTTCCAGTTTACCAATTCTTTAGTAGGAGCTAAGATTCTCATGCAATCACAGCATATAGAAATTGTGGAGCTGCTATAAAGAAAACCAACTCTATCCCAACCAAAACCAGCACAGGAGTTTATTGGCCACCATCAGACACTAGGAGCCTCAATAGTCTCAAGCACTGGTGGCACTGCGAACACATCTTGTGAGAGAGTGCAGAGCTCTAAGGCCTCCTGAGACTCATCCTCCAGCAAGCAGCCCACAGTGCTTCACAACCCAACCAGCTGAAAGGCAGCACACCAGCACTCTCAGGCCTCCTTTTTGGTTTTTTGGTTGTGGCACTGCACACACCTTAAGAGACAGGTTATCCCAACAGTCCCAGTGATGGGCCTTCTGGTGGAAGAAACTGTTGTTTAGTACCAGTAATCGTGTACTAAACCAGTTTCTATACCAGAACTCTATTCTTCCAGAGCTCGGTGCTCTCACCACTTCTTTCTCTTTCCTAAACTCTATCTCATGCTCAAATCAAAGAGATCAAAAATATTGTATGGTGATATTTCAAGAAAAAAGGAAGGAAAGACTGTAATTTCCAAACATCTCCCAAAGCCCCCGGTGTCTTTGGCCCACATATGCACAGCTTCTACATGCATGCAAGCAGAAAAGAGGCTCATTCACAGTTCCGGGGAATATAATTAAAGATACACTGGGCTGATGCCTTTTCCACAACATGGCACCAAAACTGGAAAATCTTTGAAATCTACCAGAGATACCATTTCACCATAAGGTACAACCTATACTGCTGCCAGCATTCTCTTAAGTACAACAAATACAGAATATTTGACTGGGGATTTCAAGTATCATGCTAAAGGAGATAATAAGATATAAATAACTACTTTCTAAAGTCTTATGTAGGAAGATGAAGACCCTACATGTACATGTATTCCTGAAAGAAAAAGATGAACAATCCTACAATTATACAGAAATATTTTCTTCTTACTTGCGCAGGGAACCAGAGGAGACCACAGCACTGAAGGAGCATTACTAGCACAACACAGCAAGGCAGCTTTGGGAAGTTTATCGTTTTCACAATCTGATTGATTTCAAAGGTCACCCTGGAGGAAAAGCCTCAATCTGGTTTCTGCCGACACAGTGAGTTCCCACAGCCAATAACTATTCTCTGCTCTTGGCACTCACTCAGGTGGTGGGACGTGGGTTGCACTGTGGGTATCTGCATCTTAATGAAAGTCTATTTTACTCCCCCAAAGTTTATTGTTCATTTGGAGACATGGAGTATTACTGGTTGTTTCATACTGCAGGTCTTAAGACAGGTATAAGCTTCAAAGAAATAAAGGCTTTCTGAGTCAGTACAAACTTTATAACTAAAGAATTATCCTAAAAGTCTGAGATGCCTAAAATGCCAAAATAATTCAGACTTAAAACAGTTCAAAATTTCTTTTCTAATCAGCAAAAATCTCCTTTTAAAATCCGAGTTTATGGTGGATGAAAATCCAATCGGGGGAGCCTACCCACAATAAAACAGCTCTCATGTTCCCCAAGTGATGGCCTTGGTTTACAGTTTATCACAGAATAACTCATTTGAAGAGCATCATGCAACAAAGGTCCCAGTCAGTGTGATCAGTTGTCGCAGTAGTGTAGATGGAAAAGGTCAAAGCCACACCATTAAAATTGTAATCTAGGAGAATTACATATTAAATAAAATTGACAAATTATAGATGAATCTATAAGATTTTGTGAGAAATGGCTTCCTCTAGATACACTGTTCTAGACTAAACATGTTGCCCTCATGAAATTTGAGTTTTTCAACCAAGTTGATGCCTGAAATCAGGGAGACAAAATCTTCAAAATAAATTAATATAGGTGAAGAAGAAGAAACAGCACTTTAATGGGAGTTTTCGGGGTCCAGAAGAAACAAGAGCCTGAGATCACATGATCTTTACATTTATAAGCTTTGAATTCCTACCCCCCTCAAGTTACCCAATTCGTCTTGAACTGATGTTCCCCATATACCCAACCAGAAACCTCCTAATTCCTCAAACCCACCCCCAGATCTGCCCCCCCTCCAGAGCTTCTCTAGGAGTTCTGGGCCTCATATTTTGTCTTGCCACCCTCGTTATCTACAGAAAAAATGTAAATGTTGCTAAGAAAGGCCTAGTAAAAATCTTTTTAAGTGAGCCTATACAGGCAAGCTGGAATTCTAGAAATATGATGAAAAACCTCAAGGCATCAAAGTCATGCTGAAAATTAAGTTCTACCCACTCTTCAAAATCAGAAATAATTTTATTGCTGGAGGCCCAAAGTAGTGGCCTCTCTGCTACCTCCGTCATGTACTCCGAGTTTTTCACTGGATGTTCAAAGCAGGAAACTGGAGATCTGGAGGCCTCTCATTTAAAGATATTTGAAGAACGCTGTTAATTTAGAGAAACTAAGATAACAGTTTGAAATAGAAATACTCTGTCTTTAGGCTAAGCTAACAAGCTCTTTACAAATGAAATGTAGGTACCAATTTCAAGGCATGAAGGCCTTAAGCCAGCTTTGATCTAGGTATGTAGTGTACAAAAGGCTTCATATCCCATTAGCTGTGTTGTGTGTCTGCACATACCCTATATAAATAAATGGAATGCCATACATGAAGCATCTTTTGAATAATTTGTATCTTGAAGGAAAATATTCGCAAACATAACTAAATACACAAGCAAAACGTTAGAGCCATCTTGGCAGAATTGCAAAATTATGCTATTATCATGGCTTAGGAGTTTTCTTCCAGTAGGGGAAAGGAATTTGCAGTGCTGTATCTCATGAGAGACAGGAAGAGTTGACAAGTTGATGGGCAAGAAGATGCACATTCTCCCTCGGCCTTAGTGAGACAGCAGAATCCTCCAAAAACAATGGTCACCAGCCAGAAAATGGTCTCAATCTTGTTGCCAGCCCTTTAGGCCTTCCTTGTGTACAAAGAAAATAGCTATAATTTTTAGCTTGCAAATCAATCGATAGGTTTTCTTTCCTGTTAAAATAGACCTCAGATTCATCACAGTCAATAAGATGCTTTCAACCTTGGCTGAGAATGCCTCACGGCAAGCAGCTCTGCTGGTCAGTGCCCACTCACCCACCCACTTAGGGCCACATCACTGTCACCTGCCTCCTCCCACCCACACCTCACTGCTCCCATCTCTGAGTGACAGCCAGCCACCTTTCAGCTCTACAGGAATAAATCTCCAGACCACAAACCTCTAACATCCCTTCCTTCTCCTACCCCCAAGGCAATGACTTACACTCTATTTAGCTTGAGTCATGACTTTTCTTCCCATCTTCCTACCGTGCATTTTACTCAAATTTATAAACCAGAGGAAAAGAGCACAAGAGGAGTAGTGAGTCCAGTCTACAAGGATGAGCAAGGGATGCCTGCTCCACAAGACCCGTGCCCAAGGGTACCCACCACCAGGCACACTCAATCAGTCCATACAGAATGGGGCAGCCCAGAAAACACAAAGGTGCAGGGTCTCAGGGCAGGCCAAAGCTACCATTGTAGATGAGAAAGGAACATGCCAGGCAGGCGTGGTGATCCCTGCCAGTCACATTCGCACCTCAGCGTTAGCTTTCTTCACTGTGCACATATGGGCTGCACATTGAACTGGCCAGCTGCACAGACCCATCTCTCACTCCAGCCAAGGAGAGAAAAAGATTTCATTTTTCCACTAAAAATAACTCACTTTTCTGCCAGAACAAATCTTTTTTCATATACTCTCTTCTGGATCAGTTTTCATGTATGTATTATTAAATACTCAATGAAATAACTCTTTCTAAACAATATATGACATCAATATTATGTGCATAGCCACATAAAGGCAGAGAACAGAGCAGACAGTTTAAATCCTGTTTCCCTTACTGATTTTCACAGTAAAAGTAGTAAAGTGTTTGTAGGGAGCTGATACAATAAAATGCAAAGTGAATTTAAATTATAAGGAAAAAATAAAAAACTTACTTTAAGGGACTAACACTTTTCTTCTTTCTGCATATAAAGGTATGTGTATCTGTGTTAACTCTGGACACTACACATTCGACACGTTTGTATGTAAATTTAGACACAGGTACACAGTATGTTGTCATAACTCAGAAATAAAAAACTCAAGATATTTAAAAAAAAAGAACAAATTTTTTCAGCTATTTTCTTCTACTAATTGCCAAAAAATTCTTTGGGTTTCATCTTGGGGTATAAACATTAGTCATCGTTCTCTGATGATTTTTATATGAGAAGCCTTCAAGTTATACAAAGTTGGTAAAGTCATTATTCCTATTGCAGAAAATTATCTTCAATCTTTTTTCTCACCAAATAACCACCAAAAGATGACATTATTTCAGAACATTCCCTGTGTAACACAGTTCAGCAAATTGTGGAAGTAACAGATATTTTGCCTCAGTGGAACAAAAATCAGGGGAGAAAAAAAGAGAGATTCAGTCCATAAAACCACAACTTGCGTAACTGCTTTGCTTAAATGAAAAACAAATCAACTGATTATTTCCTGGCGGATGAAGCATTACATGCAAACAGAATTCAAGAATTTTATTCTTTAATTATTTAGCTGTATCTTTACTCCCTATCACTCTATTCCCTCTTTATTTAAAAACTTCTTTTTAAAGCAGATAAATCTTGAAGGAGAAATTCTGTCTCAAACTAGTAAAAGTTTAAAAGGGAAAACATCAAAACCAGATAATCTCAAAACAATGTATTTTTAAAACTTATGTTCATGCCTCCTCTGCCACTTAAGTTTCTCTCCTGGCAAAACTATTCAAAAAATTTGATAAAACTACTAATATATTTGCTTAATCCTTCAGTTCCAGCCCTCCATGGATGGCTTTTATGTGAATTTGTTAATAAATTGTTAATAATTTGTTCATAGGCAGCGGTGCAGCCCTGGCGAGTGAGTTTCCCAGGTGAGAGCTGAGCCCTCACAAATCCAAGTTCATCACTCACCACATTGCTAATGAGACAAGTGCAGCCCAACACGAGGTTAATTGTCAGAAGCAATAATCTAAATTAAACTGGCCAACATTCAAGTAAAAGGTACCATTTAAAATATCCTTTTCCAATGAAAGCAATCTCAGGAGTTTATTTGCCTGCTCAATACAGAATTCCAGGTTTTAAAAAAACCCTTCTTCTTCCCCTCTAAGGAACCAAAGTAATTATTTTTAATACAGTGACATATGTTAGACAAAAGTATTAAGGAGGGGGCTTCATTCCACTCCAAGTCTCCACGGAATTTTCCCTTATGTGATCACACATCTGAGCTCAGATTTTAACCAACCAATGAAAATTTTTGTTAAACAGTAACTATTAGCTGATGAGAAATCTTTCACAAATAATCCCAAAACATGAAAGATCTGCTGTGATGTTCCCAGCACTGAGAAATATAATTAAAACAATACGGGGAATTAAAAAAAAAAAAAAAGTGAGAGTTCACAAAAACATCTGAGAAATGGCTCAAGTCGACTCAAAGCTCACTTGGTTTTGGCTGGGACTCCGGGCTCACAACAGCTTCAGCCTGCCAAAACAAATACAGCCACCCGTTTCTGCCCGATGCTTTCACCCAGGGAGGGACCTGCTCCTTTGCTTTCCCCTGCTATGATAATGACATGCCTGCTAGGATTTGATTGGGGTTCATATCCCTGCCTGTCTTTGAAACGATTATTATTTTGTTAATTGTAAAAAGAAAAGGACTTGAGTGGCACCTCGGACTGACATAATAACCAATACCTTCCATATAATTATTATGTGCTGTAATTAAAGTAATGCACATCATTTAGGTGAAAAGTTTAAAAATACCTTGGGGGGAAAGTAGTTTGGGATATAATTCCACATAGGGAATCTGTTCAATTTTGGTTGTAACCATAGAGGAAAAATATAGAATGTAACATAGATACTATTTGCTTACCATGAAGAGTTAGTATAAAAAAGCATATTCATCTAAAAAATAGAGTGTTGTAGGTGTAGCTACAATGTTTATGCATATGTTTACCCAAAAGAAATTACTGCAACATATATGGTAAAATAGTTTTCAATTAACTTTTTTTTTATTTTTAAAATTATTTAATTTTTTGTAATTTTTATTAGGAAAAGCTGATAAGTGGATACAAAACTCCTTTTCAAAGCACTCAGTCATCTATACCTAATCTCTGCACTAGTGACAATCAGAATACCCAGGCTTTAAAAACTCCTTCATTCTAGCCTTGAGCAAGAGATCATTTTAGAACAGGCAATGCAGTGAAAAACCTCTCAACTGAATAACAACAAATGCAACAAGAAAGAAAAATACCACACAAAATATTAGCAAATACAGTGGATTCAATTAAGTAGTACTGATTAAAAAAAAAATTGATTCAGCTTTTAATTATATTGCACAAGTGCCTTTCTTTTTCTAACACAGAGTTGAACTCTTGAATCCCTACAAATGCCTTAGTCTAAGAGGTAGCTGGCAAACACGGTGGCATGAAAAGCATCTTGCATTAAACTTCACCAGTTCCAGATGAGGATGCTGACATGAGCTAGTTATAAACATTTTTACATTTCTCTTTTTTTAAATTCCCATTTGGGAAGCTGCTGATTCCTCTTCCAAACATATAAAATTCAATCTGCAACACAGAAGCTTTGTTACATTCCATTCCTTGGGTGCATTGGACAGACTACTTGCCTACTCAGGAACCCAAGGGGAATGTACAAAATTACACTCTCGAGGTACTAAAACGACCTCTGGAAGTGCGACAGAAGAACGTATTTACCTTCATTAACCAGACAAACCAACTGCAGCAAACTGTAGCAGTAGCACAGCTAAAGGTGACTTTTTTAAGACAAAGAGGCAGTGGCAAAACTAAGATTCAAGAGCTCCTGAACTTTGATGTAGGTACTAATCCCAGCCTAATGCCATGCTCTTCCTGCCTGGTTCTTAAGTGCATGCGAAAGCAAACAGCAGATGGCCAATTCGTAAGACCTGCAACACTGACATAATCAAGGCAGACTCACCAACCTGTGCCTGCATTCGGCCAACTAAGGCTGATTGATCAACTGAGATCAACTGAGCAAAGACTAGACATGCTTGGAGAACACTTAAAGAGAGGACTTCACCCACCAGGCCACCTCGAGTAAGGCTCTTCATGGTCCAAGGTAACATATTTACAAAAAAGACATTTCATTTCTCTTCCTATGTAGTGGTTTGCTCTCTTTCTCCTTTTAAATATGATCTTCCTCTTTCAGATGTGGAAAGTGACCATTTTAGTATTCATTTGTTCCCAAACGTTACCAAAGGACAATAACAAAGTTCCTCTTCAAATGTAAAGAAATACTTTAATGAATAACTATTACAGATTTAAAGAGACAGAACTGTTTGTTTTCAGCATTTAAAGCAAAAAAAAGGCCAAGCATTTTTTCTAATTGCACTAAAAAGACACTAGGTAGCATCCAGTTTATTATTGCTGTTTCTGAAGCGTACTCTTCATCCTTTCATTGGAGATTCAAAGAAGGACACAACCACAGTAAAGCCAGACCTGCTAGGTAGTCAGGGGGTGACAAGACAAGCAACATAAAACAGCCTTGCCTTTTCCTTTTACTCTTAAATGAAGAAATGTACCATGCAAGTCTCCTTCCTGCCTGACACTTTGCACCTCCAGCAGTCAAGAAGCAAAAGGCCCATTAGACAGCTGTAGGACTCCTATCTGGAAGAAGTGTAACATTTCCTGTCCAACTCCAAAGACACTGATCCCAACATGGCCAACTATCCAGCAGCTACGTGGGCCAGATTTGTGAGGTAATAGTTATTTATTTCTGTCAATTTAATGCCCAAACTGCAAGTGCTTACTAAATCTTCTTACAGCTTTAACAACTCAAGCATGCCGAATGATGACCACCTTTGCAAGGCTACACTGCTATTTATCAACAGTTAGAATTAAATAAAAACACAGAGACAGAGATTTTGAAAACCTAAAGCACATTCAAAAAAACTACACTCTGCTCCAAGACCTAACACAGTAATAGAATCTCACAGGAATAGCTATTTCTCTGGCAAGATAGCGCAATAATGCAATTACTGCCATTTAATTAATTTATATTCTCAAAATCTGTCTCCTTACAATTTTTAAGTATTTTGCTTTAACATCAAGACAGGATTTTCTGCCCTGGTTTGCCATAGCAACTCCTGCAACAAATGGCAGTTGTCTATAAAAAGGGGGGACTCTTTGAGCATGCACGCATGGCTTAGTATGGTTTGTTTTAAAGCAGGTCAGAGTACAATGGACCTTTTCTACCGTGTGGGATTGAGCACCAACAAATCTCACTTCAAGGGCTGCCACACTCCTCTGCAAAATGAAATGACACTACTGCTAAGTCTGGATGTAATTACAGATATGAAAGGATGGCTGTGAAAGTTGCTCGTATCTTCCTCTCCCTCCTCTACTATAGATGTATTTGCCATACAGCTGTTAACATCCTGAACGAGTAACATGCAGCAGACTTAACATTTCCTTTCATTTTGTTTTAAGTGTTAGTATACAGTGGTGGCTGTTAAAGCACATTTAGTACTACAGAATGAGACCTTTGTCTGTCTATTGCAGGCAGAGCTCTCCCCTGCCTGCTTGTACAGCCCAGGGCAAGAGCTCTACCAGGAAGCCTTGACCTCCGGCCCAACAAGGACACTTTAGTAGGACTAAGGGTAATCCTGACTCCTCCTTGCTCATTCAGTTCCTTGAGCTATTTGAAGCAATCATTACCAACACAGCTACATATTACGGTCATATTATAAAGTGAATCATTGTTCAACAGTCCAAGATTGCTAAACTTATTTTATGTGTGGTTTAGAGAAGAGTCACTGGTTGCTCAGGCCCCTCAGTACTCCCTCCAGTCCAGTCACAGCAGAGAAAGTGCTCGTCTTTGGCACTAGTCCAAATGTAGGATGGTGTAACAGAGCAGCATTTGGCCTCTAGTACTCATTCTCACAAGTTCCCCACGAGCTAGCCAAGATTTTTTTTCAGCCACTTCCATCTAAAGAGCCTTTACCTCAGAGATTCTCTAGATTTTGTGCAGTTTTAACACAACAACTCCTGGGATTTGAAATATCTACCACTCCTCTTGAGGTACTCTGATTACACCCTCCCAAACGTTACTTCTCACTACATGTTCCTACAGGCATGATTTCTGTTTTAAGAGAGCCTGTGGAATATTTGATTTGGTAGGAGTGAATGAATGCTCCGTTATTCACCCTGGTGGTACAGCAGTGGTTGCTCTGAAGTTTTACAATGCAGCATATTGCTGTAATGACATCATATGACATCATAAATCTCCCAATATTTCTAAAGCTTCTGATGAATGTGCCTAAATAAGCACCTTGTTAATAAATGGAAAAAAAAAGTTTATCAAATAAAAATATTTTGCATTTGTACACTATTTAGAAGTCTACAAACAAGTACTAACCACCTTTTGCTTTAAAACCAAAACTCTTTACCTTAAGTTCCACAGGAAAGAAGGCACCATACCTTGGTTAATGGACAGGGTTAGTTAGACAGGGTACCCTGCTTTTCACAGAAAAAGCTCCTCTGAAAAATATATGAATCTTAATTTAAATTAACGTTCCTCAAAAGTCCTCTGAAAACAAAAAGCTACTGTATTTCTCTTATTACACCCAAGTGTTTATGATATTTCAACCACAAATAGTACAAATTAACAAATATTTTCCCCCCTCTTTTAAAACCTCCCTACATACACGTACGTATTAGTCAAATTAAAGAGCAACTTCTCAGTCCTTGCCAAAAAGGTGGATTATTTGCCATTCCCACCTTCAAACACACACACACACACACACACAACTAAAGCAGCACCATAGCCTACTGTAAGGCTCTTATCCCCAGGCTTCCCTACTGTCTGCAGCTTTCTCCTTCCTCTGGTCTTAAGTACTTGAAAACAGGTCAAATCTTATATATATGTCAGAACAAACATGCCTCCCCACTTGCAGTTTCAGAACTCCCAAACTTCTGTCCTCTGAGGACATAGGTCATCTTTCTCCATGACTCTGCAGAGGGAGGAGGATTCCTACAGGTAATTCCTATTTTGTTGTTCCAGTCTAAGTCACTGTGTCTCAGATATTCACATAAGCAAGCAAGAGCCTAAACCCAAGCTTCTATGATATATTATAAATAACAATCAAATGACCCTGCAAATGGATGTTTTCATATAAAGAAAAACGTTCCATAGTAAAATGGCTTTGGACTGTCCCTCCTGTAACTTTCTCTAGAATAGCTGTATTGCATTTGGTTTTCTGTATCAGGACAGAGATGAAAAATTATATGGATGTAACATCCCAAACAAGCTCTTTGCAAACAATCTAGTTTGCAAAGGAACCACAGGAACCTCTGTGAACGGGAACCACATACATATATAAATTTATCTGAACCCATGTTACCTATGCTACTAAGCTGCATCCCAACATATTATTTATTTCTTCATATAAAACAAGTTTGAAATATAGCTTGAAATACATCTGGAAACAAAAATCATGTTTCAACCTCTGTCCTCAATTGCATCAGTGGAAATCAAAAACTCCACTGACTTCAGAAGCATTTGACTTTATCTACAGTGCTGTACCTGAAAACATGGCTTGATTTTCTTGCAAAGAATCCCTTATTGAAGCTACAGCACTAACAATTATGAACACTAGCAGTGTTGTGTGAGCTGATTTTGGACCCTACATCACAGCACGGGATGCCTGTTTAACTTTTCTGTTTCACTTAGCCTTCACACCAAGACAAATATTTCTAGTTCTATTTTTGGCCTTACTACAGTAGTACTAGAACATTGCATTTCGGTTTCCACCACTGCAAGTAATATTTGACTTTAAGATATGCACCATGTCAAAGTTTTAAGAGGTCAGGACATTATCTCTACAACTACCAGCTTTTTGACTTCTGCTCTTAACTCTTCCTACTAAGGATGCAAAGTCTCAAATGGAAATTTTCAGCCTGGCCTCCTCCTGGCTGAAAAAGTCATGTTCATGGTAAGTAGTTCCTGCTTTGGCATCTCTCATCCTTTCCCATGTCTCTGTTCATAGGACATCTAATGGAAAGCACTGCATTTTCACAATTGTTGCTAAACTCTGTTGGCTCTCTTAAGTCTCTTCCAGCCCCAGTTTGTCAATCCCTATGCTGTTCTGCATAGAACGTCAGTAAGATGCTAAATAGTACATGTAGTTTCAGGGAAATATCTAATCTGCTATTTTTGAAAGTTCAAATTGCTGTGCTGCCGACAGTAGGAATACGATAACAAGATATTACTCAGTACTGAAATCCTCTTTTTCTTGTGAAGAATTAGAAAACATATGAACTGTCCTATAATATTCAGTGGTTTGCTGAGCGTGACTATGGTCCAGCCACACGCCATAGTGTATATATAGCCTTACAAGTTTATGCCATACTGAGGTTTCTGCTTAATTTAAATCTGCTACTGAATTTTAATATCTAGTTCTCTCATTTCCCCATCTCCATGCATCCCCCACCGGCACTCAGTGCCAAAGGCTGAGAAACAACAAAAGGGCCACAGGAGACCCCAGGCATGTTTGAAATCAACACAGACCCACGTACAATTACACTGTCACGTGCCTGCGTGCCCGCAAAGTAATGTGCTTCAGAGAGCAGTACTGTATCCCAAAGTTACCAACCAGCCTCTTTTCTTCCCAGCAAATTAAAATGCTTGGACTCTTTTCTGTTCCATGTTCTCATGCCAAAGACAGGATCATGCTAACAAGCTTCTGATGGAATCCTCTAAGAATTTTTTTTATCTCTACAAATTAAATTCTTACAGAGAAGATGAAGCTCCCCTCATCAAGAGCCCTAAAAGTATGGGAAACAAAATGCCAAGAATTAACAAGGCTAGATACTACATTCCCACACAGGGTTAATTTTTTTTTTCCAAATAGCATGCATAAATCTGTCCCACCCATCAGATGAGCTACTATACTTCTATTAGCGTTCTGGCACCTCCTTCTGTACAAACACAGCCCTTTTCTATAAAGCATGTTATATAAAAGACTTAATTCAGCAAGCACGGAAATAAGGGATTTTTTTTGCTTGCAGATTTGAACTGATTACTCCTCGCATCAAACTGCATCTTCTTTCTCCTAAATACTACATCACAAAACTAGCTGGATGTAAAAAGACAGTCAGTAGGTGTATGAAATAGGGGAAACCAGGACCAACCTTCCTTTATAAAGAAATTGCTACAACACAAGACCTGACTCAATGGGCCAACAATTCACAACAAAATTAGAACATATTCCATCTTTCTTTCCGTTAAGCTACAAACTGCACTAGGAAAATAAAAGGCAAATGCTATGGTGATATAAGAAGTTATTTTGTCATAAATTGATTAAGTTTTGTATCTGAAATACATGGACTGGGGGCTGCCTATCTACTACAGGATACACATGCTATAGCTACATTTCTGCAAAGGCAAACTTAGATACATGTCTTGCCATACTGCACATACGATGGTTTTAATAGTCCTAAATACGGTTCAATTAACAGCAGTTTGCATCCATACCCAGTTCCTGGATACATGGACAGATAAAATCTAGACAAAATGCTAAGCACTCAAAGGAAAACAAAGTACACAGTGTCTATTAATTGCACTGGAGTTAGCACTGCCATCATGTAATCCTTGGTGTAACATGATTTTTTAAAAAAATTTTTTTTTAATTAATTGCGATCTGTTAAAAGCTATTCCATTTAAACAGCATTGCACAATTTCCAGACAACTGAATCTGTGAAAAAGCCTCATGGCTTTGTGTCAGGTCTTGCCATATTATTATGGTGTAAAGGCTACATAAATTTATCTCCTACTAATTCTGGATTTTTTTAAATATGAAGACACCGGGGGCTTTTTTCCATCTGCAGCTAAGTTTTCTCCATCTCTGTCATAGTCATATGCAAAACAGGAGTTTATGCACAAGAGACACATATTAAAAAAAGGATTCAGGAGAAGCCTTGAAGATGTTTGATGGCAATTTTTTTCTGCAAAAAGCCACTGCTTCCACAAGATCCACATTGTGGTCACGGGGCATCACAGTCCCATGTCAGTACTACAGCTGTACATGCAACACCATCCCAACCTTGTTCAACAAGTAGGAGAAGGACAAGAATGGGATAGGGAATTTGCTGTACCTCATTGAGAGGTACCAAAAATCACACTGCTGTCCCTCACAAAGTCATGACATTGCTATTACAACCAGTGTAGAAACACTTGGCTGTTTCTCTTCTTTTTTGCTTTCCCTCTGCCTACTTTCTTGTACAGACGCACATCAAAATTGTGAAGCATAGGAAGTTCTTGCAAAAAGAAATTTTAATACAGAGCTATAGAGACCTAACGGAAAAACAACCTCGTGCTTTTATGGTAATAAAGACATTCCTTAACTTTGTCACTGAATTCACTTTAGATTATTAGGCATAATATTTTTTAAAGGGTAATCCGCATTTCACAATAAATGTTAAGTTTTTGTCTCATTCCACTCAAACTAGACGATGGAAGCTCTCTAGCTAAAAATTATTACATTTCTTTCCTACTTGCCTTTATGAAGTGTCACGCTACCCTTATGGCCCCCTTTCTAGAAAAATTCATAAATGCATACATACATTGGGATTTAGACAATTTGGCAGAGTTATTTTAGTATCTGGGAATAACAATCAGCTTAACAGAAGCAGCTTTGTGTCAGTAAACTTCATAATAAAAGCACTTCTGGATAAATAAATAAAAGAACGTCTCTATTATGCAACACCAAAGTAATCCTTGAGATAAATTTATTAATTAAATCCTCCAAAGGTCAGTAGAATATTAATTTGTTCCTTGCATTAAATAATGTATTAGGGTTTAATGTGGTTAAACATTCAGCAACATTAAAACAGCCTTGGCACCACCACTGACACAATTAAGCACAAAATGGTAAACCTCTTATAAAATATTTTTAAACTTTCAATGCCAGAATACAAGTCCTTAAGGAGTTACAAAGGACAAATCTTTAATAATTGCCAGTTTCTACTGAATTCTGTCATAAAGTTAATATTCAATTCTCAGATTACTATGTCACTTTGTAGTGATAAACACCCAGTTGTTTCCCAAGCAGAACACCTACTGGTTGTGCTTTCAGAGCAGGAAGGCAGATTTGTTCAAGATTCCACCAGAAGTCCCCAGGAGGGAAGGAAATCCTAACTATGCCTATGCAGCATGGCATCCCCTCGGGTTATGTGGCACTAACAGGCCCCTTATAGGAGGGAAATGCCCATGTCCAGTACACTCTACTATACATTATCCCCAACAGAAACCAGACGTGGAATCCCTCGCCTGTGCACTCCAGCCCATCCTGCTGCATCTCTTACCTAGCTGGAAACTACCATGCTAGATGCAGCAAGTCGCCTTTTTTCTGAGCTAAAGCACAATTTTGGAAGCAACAGGTCTTTTCTCTGCAAACAAAAGAAAAGTTTCGTGTTTGATCCAAGAGGCAGTTCCTGCTGCTTCTATGAATGCACATAAAACATATTTCCCTTGGAACAGATTTCTCATTCTGCGTAAGGTTTTATTTTATGGGTGGGGCTGGTTTTTGTTGACTTGGGTTTCTTAGTTTCATGGCAATTAGTAGCAAAACACCTTAGGATGCATTGCTAGAATGACTGCTCCACAAAGAGCACTTCATATCTTATTGTAAAATAGTCAGACACTCAACCCAAACAAATGGTGTCTGTAATAAAAATACTGCCATATATCTTCATTTGTACTAGAACAAATCAGTTTTATTTGTTCATTCTGTGTTTTAGTGTCATAGGTCTCTTAGAAAAGATAATTTATAATTCCTTATGCAATTAGATATGAAATTAAGTTGTCTTACTCTGCAGAAGAATTTATAATAAAGAGACCAGGTTCAACCAATTCCACAGAAAATATTTTGATAGCATCAAAATAGACGGCATAAAGATCTTTAGTGTTTTAACAAATTAACACATGCCTTTTGGGTAAATTACTGTACATGCTGTTAATCTTTTAATTAGGTTCTCAATTTCACGTACACATTTATGGTAGGGGAGATTTTTAGTGATCCGAAAATGCAAATGTATGGTGTTTCTATGCTCTTTATTAAAAGAGATCAGAAAAGTTTAAAAAAAAATCCATCACCCCACCTCCCCCTCCCAAAACCCATTATGTGTAGTCCTTTATTTAAAAGCTCCACAACAAAATATTGATAATCTTTATGACTATTACTAACAAAATACGACTCTTCTTTTTTTTATTCAAACAAATACAGCTTTCAAATTAAGAAAAATAAGACTTGTTCTCCACAGTTTAGCCACAGAAAAGGAAACTGTTGTGTTTGCAATGCCTATAGTTTTAGACCCACCATCAACATTTAAAAATATGTAATCGATGCTATCTATATAAATTGATACATAAATAGTGATGTTTGAAACACATTCTATGGTAGCATTTCACAAAATGCTAATTCTCTCATGCTGACTGCTGCACAATACTGCCTAAACATCTCCTCTCAGGATATTGAAAAGATGCAGTATTATCGACATCTCATACATCGACAAGCTCATTATTTAAATGACAGCTTTTCTCAAGCATTTGGCACATCCTTGGTTTCAACACAAAATAAACCTTTTCCCTGTCTCAGACTATTTCTTAGATTCTGTAGCTTAGGTTTTGCCGAAGAAAAACCCACTCAGAAAGGCAGACAAATTGCCATCAGTTAACAATCTCTGTGCCAAGGGACATTTTTAGCATGGAGTTGTCTCTATGAAAGTAGGAACTATCTACTAGCTATCCCACATAATGATTTTTGTTAGAAAAAGGAAAAAGGCCAAAATGTGGCCAAGCAGCAAATATATTGTAAAAACAAAGTATGAAAGCAATTTAGCTAAGAATCCTGACTGGCACAGGCATCCTCCTCTTAGCTTGCTTGTATAAATTTAACTCTTTGTTGGTAACTTCAAAACAGCAGGTGAAGACAAAGACGCTACACATACAAAACTGGGGAGTGAAAATGGAATAAAATACAGACCCTAGATCCCTGGACTATTCTAGCTTTAATGTTTAATTGACAGTTACTTCATTCTAGAAGAATTACTTTTCAGCTGGAATAAAGTTGAAAGCAAAATTGCCCATAAACACACAGTGAAAAATGCCCCGACCTCATCTCATTCAATCTGATGAAATGCCTTCTTTTAATCACACCTGTATAAACACGTATTATTTTAAGTTGTCTGGATAAATCAAAGGTATTCACTGGCCGAAAGGAAGACAGGGTATGATCAGTTCTCCATAAGCGTTATGGAGAGGAAGAGAGAGACACCCACCCGGAATAACTAAGCAGCTCAGTGGATGGGAGGACACATACACCCGCTTCTCTCAGACACAGCTTGAATTTGAACCTTCACTGGTACTCTGTGAGTGGGTTTCCAGTGAGCAAGATAGTAGGTAAAAGGAGGTCACTAACAGCATTGTCTTTTGCTCATCCTTTTCCATTACACTGCATTAAATATAGCCATTTAATCTGCTACAGACCCCCGACGACTAACAATGCAGGAGGGCAGACTGTCCTTGTAAAATTCAACCGGTATGAAAGGACACAAACACCAAATTTTAAATGACAGCTTCATTTATATTCCAATACGGACCAGGAGGATTAAAGCCAGGTCCCTTCTACAATGCTCACATGCAGCAGTGAGAAACCCTCCAGCTACCACTGCCAGAAGGAATCTTTCCTGTTGAGATGATCAGACACAGAACAAGGGTCAGTGTGTTTGCCTCTCTTTTGTTTTTAAAACATAGGGAACACTTTCTGCTTATCCCCTTTAGATTTTCTACCCTTACTTTGTTGGGTTTTCAGTTCAAAAACAAACTGGTTTTCATGCTTAGCTAGTCTATGTGGTTAAAGGGGACTGAGAAGTACTGCTTTACACCATGAGCTTGCAACAGACCCTGCAGCCAGCACCTTTGCTCTCCACATGCTCAAACCAATTCCTCCCTCACGTGTGCAGTGAGATCCAGAGTGGGGCACTGATGATAAACAGACTTCAGACAGACCAGCCGGCAGAAAGAGCTCTGCTTTCTCCCCAGCACCACATCCATTATACTTGCTGCATAGGAAACCTACACTCAAGGCAAACGAAAGATTCTAAAATTTGGGATGTGCTTCCTAATAAAGCAGAAGCCAATCTGGGGGATGTGCCCTACTTCTGTTAGGTTAAAGAAAGAAGCCACTGGGGGTGGACTCAGCTTTGTGCCCCAGTGAAGAAGGCAGATGGGGCAAGGCGATCTGCAGCTGGAACAAAAAGTCAACCCATTTTATTTTTAATTAAAGCCAGCAAAGACCATTTCTCAATTTTCCTCAAAAATACCAGTTGTTCTTGAGCTTCTGGGCCTAGCTGAGATGTTGTAAAGGGGAATAGGAAAAATCAGAATTTATTATACACTGATGCTGGTCTAAGATTTTAACTGAGTACACACAGGCCTTTTGGAGTGAATTTGATTTTTATTTTACCCCAAACTACTGTAACAGTTGCTGTGACAAAAAGAAAAGCCTGTGGTTCAATTTTGCCAGCATTTCTTCATGGGTTTATAAAACTGGCAAAATATATGAAAATCTTTCCCTGAAGAGTGCAAAGCTTCAAGAAACTTCTGTCCTGCAGTGTTACCTTTTTGCATACAGCTTGCAACATAGAGTGGATGGAATGCTCTAAAGAATGTGGCCCTCATCAAACTGATGCACAGATACGCTGTTACAGCCTGAGCAGTATTGCTCAGAAACAAAGACGGAGACAGGAACAAAAGGTCTAATGATTTCTACCCATAGCACAGTTCGAGCTTGATCCATTATGACCGAGGAACAAGCAAATGACACACATGCCACTGCAACAAGTTCATTAGAGCCTACGGAGCTGTCACCAAAACGTGACACATCTCAAAGCACTCGACCTCAAAGTCCCACTGCAGGTATGTGGGGTTTCACAGAGGGAAGGACGAAAGGGTGTCTCGCTGGGACAGCCAAAGCCTGCTCTGCCCACTCCGCTCCCCTCTTCCCCCCCCGCCTCCTCTCCTGCTTACGAGCCGTGCTGTGCTCAGTCACACACCGCAAATGAGACGGAAAGCAGCCGCCAGAAGTGCTGAGCTGTTCAGGACTACCTTTACTTACCCTCCTTTAAGCTGTTCAAACACTAATGAATTACCCATTTACTTATACTACCCAGATGTTTGCCATCTAGAAAAATAGATTATTATTTGTAGAAGGTTTTGTTCCTTCACAAGAATCCTGTAAATAATATATTGGGACCAGAATGCCAATACCATGTGCTAGATTTTACACACCACCATGGGGGGGGGGGGGGACAGGGAAGAAAAGGAAAGAGAGACACTTCCTGATCACTGACCACAAGTTAAGAACTTTCACAGTGAGCTTATCAAAAAATCAAGTGGAGTTTATGCTGTTGGGACAATGAGGGTACTTAAAATAACAGCACAAACAGAGAATGAGAATGACAAGTAACCTGAAAGATTAATTTAATTAATTTAATTTTGAGCTTTTCTTTCCATATATATATATATGTACTTTTATATAAATATATATTTGTATGCATGTATATGTATGTTTCTATACTAAACTATAAATATGTCATATATGTATTTATATATATAAACCAAAGTAAAACTTAGAACATATTCCATTTATATATATAAATATGACATTCTAACATTTCTTTACACGCCACATTTTCCATAAAAAAAGACATACTAATTTCAGCAAACCCTACAAATATAAGGAGTCTCATTCTCTGAATCTTCTTTTATTTTTCACATACGATTTCTTAAGAGTTCCAAGGAACGTTTAAAGAGAACTCCAGGGCTTTAATTGAAATGGCATGAGATGCTGAGCCTTTAACAACAGTGTCTTTCAAATCCTGTGTCCATTATGCACTAAAATGCCTATCAAAAACTACAGAGAATAAAGAAGTTTTTCAATATTCTCATTAAATTCTGACTTTCTCTTATAGTTCCTGTTAATTGAATTTCACTTACAGCTCTCACCAAGTTTTCTAGGGTAGACAAAACAGTGATTTACTGGTAAATGTATATAGGCAGGGAAATAAATATTTGAGAAGTACTCGGCCCTCTTTCTTCAAACATCAGGGAGAAAGACAAAGAATACAACTCAAGCAGTGAACAGTTCAAGAAGGAGCAGCTTTTACAAGGAAAACTTTGATCTGGATGGCTGAGTATCACTGGAAAAAATCCAGCCTTCTTAGCAATCCCAGACAAGTTGTCATGGAATTGCACATCAGAGTTTACTGTAAGGTGTCAGTTTAAGTTGTACCACTCACACATATTACTGTTAAATTATTTGATTTGGGCCATTTGCAATGACACCTGCAAAACTGTAGAGAAGAAAGATGAGTTTATGCATTAAGTGTCTCCAGTAGAAGCAAGGGGGATAAAGGGGATTACTCAAGGTAAGGAGCTGTTAATTAGAGATGGAGTAAGACCAAACTGCTGAAAAGAGGTGTGAAGAAGGCTGGGTGAGTTTCTTTCATTTGTATTGAAGTGCTTTGTTTTAAGAGGAGTTGGTTTAGCAGGGTGAGACTACTCTATGGCAAAGGGGTTTAAGCTCAGAAAAACAACAGTGTTACATGGATTGACAACTCTGTTAGGTGAGACCACTATGCTGCCTCTGTTAAGAAGAAAAAAATAGCAGCAAAGAGTGACAGAGTCGAACTGATTCGACATCTAGCTTGTTGATCGCTGCTTCATTTTCTTATTTAAGTCATTGTATCACCAGTGCCTCTCCTGTTCATTAAAGTCAGTATAATACTTAGGAGAAGTAAGTATTTGATCGTATGAACAGGGAGCCACAACTCAGACATACAAATGACAATTGGCTGAGGGGTCAGAGAATCCCAGATTACAGCACCCTTATAATTTACTGCACATAATAATTATTCAGAGAAGAAACCTGAACTCAGGTTTCATCGCATTTTTTCCCATACTGCTACCTTGGTCTTGTGTTGAAAATAGCATATCTGGTCTTCCCAGCTGCAGCAAACTTGGCTGTATACATCAAGCAACAGTTCAGCAGGGTTTCACCACACTTTTACTGTATCTTTCTTGATACAGAAATATAAAACCATCTTGTGCGTGTGTGTTCAATACAGCCCCCAACTGGTATGTTTTGCCTTTACCTGACACTCAATTTGAAGCTATTGTGGTTCTGGAGACAGCACAGATGAGAATATTTCACAGGATCTTTCCCTACTAATCATCTGCTCAGGGTCTTCCAATTGTCCCAGAGCCCTACCCTCTTGCACCAGTCTAGGCAGATCGATTCCCTCATCAGTATTTACACCCTTCAAATATTTGTACACATGGTTATAATCCCATAAGGGGCAAGATGGTCATACTGCTCTCACAAAGGCTAGTCTGAGTGAAGGAGCCCAGCACTCTGGCTGCCACATTCTTACATACAAAATTCTGAGGTCTGGACTGATTCACAAAACAGCATCATATCACACAGATCTGGTCTGTGCTTTGAAATCATACTAAAATGCAAGATGCAAGTGCAAGGGGACTCCAAATTAAGAGCAAAAAGCAGGGCTGAGCTCACATACTTAAACCCTTGGATAAAATGAACACTCTTGCAATCTGGGTCGCTTCCTGTCCCAGCCATGTGCACCACGGATCCAAAGCTCTTGCTATACAGTCAGGAGAGCCATCTTTCCCTCTTGCTGCAGCTCACTGCAAGGACAGCTCCACCAGGGCTCTGGAGAAGCACCAAAGCCAAGCTAGCCCATGACTGCAAGCAACATCAAAGCTTCACAGGCAAGGCAGCTGGAGTAGGACAATTGGTGCTGAGATACACTTCTGAGTGTCATGAAATTTGGGCAGAGGTACTCCATCAGCTACTCTGGCCAGGCACTGACAGACAGCAATAAAATTCTCCTCTTTCTCACTCCAGCGATGCAAGGCTGACAGGGCTGAGCTGTCTAACCTCAACTCACTAAAGAACAATCCCCACAGAGCATCACTCATCCCTATCCAGCTATTGCAATTCCAAATGGCAAGGCAAGATGCTTAAACCTTTTTCATTTCTTGTTCTTGTACTGCACCTTCCCCACTGACCACTGCCAGCCTCTCCTTCCACCCTTCCACTCCAACCAGTCACCCACAGCTCTGTGCGGCCACAAGTCTTCCCCCTCATCACTTCATACGCAGTGCTAGAAGAAACTGGGCACATGAAGAAAGGCCTCCAAGGCATAAATGCAAGACACTGCCTCTTGCAATGGCCCTGCTCAAGACAATATGTTGCTTAAGAACCAGGGCTTGACAATCTTTACAGTGACAGAGATGGGAAAGATCTAATGTATCTCTTGCTCTATATTAACTTCCCTCCACTGTTTTCTCATTCCTCCTTCTGCTCTACTTGGCATGTGAGCACCATTTCACTCTTCTGTACGCTCCTTCCCTGGTCGTGGCCACACACAGCAACCAATCCAAGCAACTATCTTGTCAGTGCCCCCCCAGAGAGCAGTCAGGGCTGGCACTCCACACTGCCCTGCCAACATACCCAGCTGAAGTAACTGGGAGAAGGCAAACCCCATTTTGACGGCCCATTCAGCTTTGCTCATTTCTGCAGACAATGTCTGCAGTCTGTGTACACACAACAGCTAACAAGGAACTGGTCAAAACAAAACACGTGTACCCACAAGAAACTATTTTCTTTTTCACATGGATTCTAAGAAAGTAGACACTAAAAGCATCAAACTAACACTGCTCTTCTTCCACTCAACACTAAGGAGGGAATCCGCTTTCACAGCAGATCCCACAGGCTCCACCAGATTGCAGTTACTTTCATACTACTTTGGTCCTAGTAATCAATACTATGTACTGTATGTACCTTCTACCAGTTTCCTTCTCTTGCACAGCCCAGTCAGAATAGCTCACTCATGCAAAAAAATTTCATCAGGGCATGTAAATTTTATTAAACTACATATAGAACAGGTGCCCCTTTGAAGCATGACTCTTTTCCTCTCCCAAAGGCATGTGTAGCAGGTTCCCTACTGTCAGGTGTAGACTCAAGTGATGAAAGAAAAATACGTAAATGTTTATTAAACCTTTGTCGCCATTCACACCACCAACTTTCACACCCCAGTGCCAAGCTGTTAACGAATTCCCATGCTGTTCCAGAAGATATTTCACAGCTCCTGTCAGAAAAGGGAAGTTTAACCAGGGCAGCACTCGCTGGAAAACTCTCTGCTCCAACCACCATCAACGAAAAACATTCACAACCAGATGTTTGTGAAATAAATGTGTCCTGCCAACACTGTGTGAGAAGAAAGAGCTTCTTCCAGTGAGGCATGGGGCCAATGTCATGTATCCCTTCTGACGCATATTTGTCTCAAGATTGTTCATGCTAAGACTTACCAATTTACCTAATGACCAGGCATAAAAATTATCCATGATAAGCCAAGTGACCACAAACCAGTACATGAGGCTCAGGCAAGGTGGCAGCTGTGTGTGTGCAGGTTACAGCTCATATGTTTGGACACGTCACCTCCTTGGGCAGCTCTGCAGCTCCAGCCTGCAGTCCTGGCCAGCAGCCCCATGGCAGGGGCCCTTTGGGCATACAGACCCCTCAGGGAGGCAACATGCCACCTACCACTCTGTGCCACATTTCCTTTCTGACACCCAGGCTCTGCTGTGCCCCTGTAAAGCCGGGCAGCGTGAGGCAGGGCCCTGCACACAAGGCACAGAGTGCCCGCTCGAGCCTCGGCAGCTCTGGGGGACTGCCATGGTGAACCACAGCAAAGGCAGTGTGAAATTGTACAGCAGTTCTCTCTGCTGCCACAGCTCCTCTTTCTCCCACAACTAGCTCTTTTATCTGCCACTGGAGACTCCGTTCTATAAAGAACAAGCAATGGCAAGATGTTTCTCACAAGATGAAGTGAAATTGCTGCTCCTCTCAGAATCATCCAAAACAAGAGGGAAGCGAAATGAAACACTTTCTCAACTCAAAAGATGACAATTATGACATGCTATGTTACAGCTTAGACAGCTTTTATAATATCAAAGCTTTGACAAACCCATTTACTTTGTCCTTGGAGGACATGGGGACATCTACTCATGTCACTGTTTTGCACAGCATGTTGCTCAAAACTTTACCACCTTGAAAAATGCACCTGAGGATCTTCAACTTCTCATTCAGATCCTGGAATTCGGCTGATCGTAAAGAACTAAGTGACTGTTTATTGATGTGTATTGCTAATGGAAATCCATCCCAAGCACTAGAACAGAAGCAGACTTTTCTTCCTACAATCAGAATGAATAAAGGAGATAGCTTTATTTTCTCCCTTTTTTAATATCAGAAAATTGTGTTCCCAAATAAATCCTTATAACAGTAATTTAGCAGTATGCTTCTGTCAACCCTAGTTAACAGATTAGAACCCAATATTCTACAAATTTTTGCATTAAACAAAGCCATCTCAGAAATCTATTGGCACTCTGTCTGCCGGTACCTCGTCCCTCAGCTTACAGACAGCTAGCACAGAGGCAAGGTGCTACACTACAGACCATGCTGCATACTTCAGCTTTGCATCATAAAATCAGCACAGCCTACACTATTTGTTCAGGATGTCTAAAACATTTTGATGGACGGGTCCTTCAGTGTGACGGTAAATAACTTGACCAAGAGATCTGTCAGGTGATGGATCTTTAAGGTGTTTATATATATATATACACACCGTCTTATACTGTCCAGCGGAAGGTAATTGCTGCCTTAAAGATAAAAACACTGAAGTCTTTTCTTTTAGACTAATTACAACAATCAGATTTTTCAACTTATATTTCTAGTCGAGTTATTCGAGCAACACATTAAGCGACAGATTAGTATCTGAACCTGCCCATTGTCGAAGCCTGTAGCTCAAAAGCAGTGGCCGTTTCCTCCCTGCACAGTGACTAATTTCCTTTGTGAGTCAATCTGTCTCTCCTCCTCGCTATTCTCACAACCGAGATGCTGCAAAAGCAAGGTTCCCCCCAGTGAGATGCTCAGCCAGTGTGGATCACTGCACTGAATGGCATGCCTCCTTGGAGCAGGTTTTCTGCAAAGCCCATTCCCCTCCATAAGTGCCAAGAATCAAATCTTGGCCACCTAATGCAGCATGTTCCACATGTTAGCTCGCAACATGTTGAGCAACTGTGTTAACTGAGATGGATAGTGCTGTCAAACAGAAAGCTGGCTCACCAGGATGGAAACAGTGGGATACGCTGACCTTTTACATTCAGAAAAAAAGAGTCCCTAAGATGATATGAAACATTTCATATTAAAACCCAAAACAACTACCTTCTTGCAGAGCTTTTATCATCATATTGTGTAAATAAACACATGTGCATGAGCTCTGCCTGTATAAAGAACCTGAGCCTCTCTCAAAGAGCAGAGTCTGACGGAGGAAATGAATCATTATCACCCTGCTTGGAGAGAAGTTTGTACAAGGAGCCCGTGCTATTAACCACTGTCTGGAACTCCTGGGTTCAACAGCACCAATGCTCCCTCTGTTCTTACGTTCAAATACTTAGCTATACAAAAGAACTAAAATCAACAGACAAAATCCAAATCCCTAGACAAAGTTGCTGTTAAACTACTCTAAATGTGCACAGGTTTTATTGGCGATACAGAGATGGAACAAATTTACAGATTTCTCATCCAAAAGAATAAGCACTGAAATAACCTGTTCAGTATAAAAAAGCCTCTTGAAATGTAAAGTTCATTCTGGAAAGATTTTTCCCAACCCACCGCCTCCTGCCCATCTCCATCAAAATTAGGATTTTAGGTTTGGCTTTTTTTCAAGCTGATATTTTGGGTAGGGAGAGGAAAGCTTTGTTTATTTTAAGATTATGCTCCTAGTGGAGAATCATCTTTAAGTGGAAAGGACTGTAGAGCTTTACACAGGGCTTTGCAACAACACAGTAGGTAAGTGAAAACAGAGAAATCAGCCTGAACATTTAGACCTCCAACTATGTGCCATAAAGAGAGAATGTATACATATATAACCATTACCTACAGTGTATAATTTAAAAAATGAAAGCTGCTGTTCAAAAAGGCCCTGCTACAAAGAGGAATACTAGATGCCGTCTAGTTGCACGCCTGTAGGTTCTACCCAGATCTTCTACGCTGACTTCCCCAAAGCTGCAACCTGCCTTGTGGTACAGAACGAGTATGCAATGAATATGCTGACTGATCATTACCACCATATTTCACACTTCAGCAAGATCTACCTAATGCTTTCTAGGCAGTCAAACAAGGTAGGGCTTGTTGTACACCTAGTTTAAGATTAAACAACTAACTGATTAATTGATAAAGCCACTTCCAAGATTTGCCGCCAATTTTCTTGCTTTCTCCTGAAATTGAACAATCTCAGGTGCTGTCTTCTGCAGTGCAGAGAAGGGGGGAAAAGAACTTTACTGAATACCTTGTGCCTGAGCTGCAGAACTGTGGGAATACCCCAGAGCCAGGAGCGCTGTCTCCACCAGCTGGCTAAAGAGCACATCTTTGCGAACCAGAACGAACTCAGCATGCTCTTCTCGATTATCGTATTCAAGAGAGGCATCCGACTGCTCCACCACACAAAAGACTGGAATCATCAAGCCTAGATGGGAAAAAAAAACCAAAAAACAACAAAACATCAGTAAGAGAGGAACAAGAAGTGTGTCATACATCTCTGATTAAAGCCATAAATTAAAACACCTCCTAGAAGTCTCATCATAAGTGGAAATCTGCCTTTCTTCCCTGTGGGATAGCTTTTGTTTTCTTTCCAAGGGAAATACTGAAGTCTCATCACTTGACTCATTTAAAAACCACACTAAAAACTCTAGAGAATACAGTTCAGGAACAGAATCAGAGTCAGCATGAGGATGAACAAGATTTCTTAATAAGACTTTTTCAACATAGCAGAAGTTTTCTACATTTCCACAAATGTCCCTATTCCTTCTGGTCAGAGCTTCTCCATCTTCAGTGATACAAAAATCTGACACACAAATGCCGTTTCTGCTTCTCTCTACACAGTGAATGTATTGAGAAATCAGCAGAGGCTGGTCCCCTTGGGGGACCCTGGGATATATGTGCTTTTTTGGACCATGGCCAGTCTTCTCACTATACAAGGAAAATATTCTTGCATTGATTTTGCTGAAAATTATAACCTAGTGTTGGCAGCTGATGATCACACAAACCTGGAGAGACCCGTGGCTGTCCTCTTGCTGCATGCATGAAGAGAGTGAGAACAGCTCTCTTCGAAAGAGCATCAAGGATGAGGAGGAACCACAGAAGTGGAAAACTCAGGGGATGGTCTGGATTCAATTTTGTTCTGTTTTATTGTAAATTTACTTTTGTGGTTACAGGATCAAGTCATCTATGGCAATAAATTGTGGGGCATGAACTTAAAGGGATACAATACTACAGGCAGTAGAGAAATATGCCAGTTCACAGAAAAACAACCCTACAGTGCATGCACAGAGGGAACAGACAGAAAACCTACAGAACTGCACAGCTATTTCCATCACCTGCTACAGGCCAGGCCATAGTCAGGGGATGCAAAAGGAAAAACCATTACCTGCAGTCACAAAAATTTATTAATCGGTTATGTACAAGTTGATAGTCCCTAGATAAACTAGGAAATATTGGGGCAGAGACCAATCTCAGCCTATAGCAGTTTTCAAAATGTGCCATCTAAGGGCCATAATACTGCCAGAAAGTTCACCTCCAAATCTTGTTCTTCAGAATGATACATAACTGTTTCCACTAGACAACAACTATAAAAAATATCTGAGTATATTTATGAAAGACTGGACACAAATCACAGTATTCCTGGACCAGGCATTTCTTTAAGGGAAAAAGAAGATAAAGCTACATCTCAGTTCTCCTGCACAAAGTCCATTAAATATCTCTGAGGTCTTCTAGTACCAGTAGCTTCAGTATCTACAAACCAATAGTTATATATCCCTTCAGAGGAGTCACCCTGCCCTGAAATAAATACAGTCACACCAACAACCACTACGGGACTTAAGTACTCCTTCTCTTGAATTTCCAGAGACTAAATCTGCTTTAAAAGATATTTTAGGCACACAATTCTCACTTAGTGACCTACCTAGCACAGAGAGGCTCTGAATATGACATTCTAAGTGCAGGCCCAAAACAGCAGCTACAAGCTACAATATCCAATTGATGTTCTTTGTTTTAAAAAAACATCCTGAGGTAATGTGCAAGAAAGTTACAGCATTACATTGGTACTGCTTCCTCTTCACTTCTTGATTCTGCATTCAACTGATGCATTTTGCAAGTTCAAGCAGCCAAATTCTAACACACAGTGCTTAAAAAATCTCAGTGAAAAAAAATCTCCAGGTGCTTTCCTAAAAAGACAGCATGATCATGTTCCTCTGAAATCAGCGACAAAATTTCTCTTCCTGTTACAGGTTCAAACTTGAATTCTATTTGTCCATAAACCTTTAACTAGTTAAAATGAAACTAAGTCTCTTTAAGTGACAAACTTCCAGTACTGTCAAACATACAGGCTGTCACAGCATTTTTGATGGGGCTATTAATGTCTCAGCAAAAGATTAAGATAATTGGCCAAATGCTGAGGCTGTAATATCAGTTGTGTAAATTACGTTTTGGCAAGACGGGAAAAGTGATGAAGCAAACTGATGAGAGAGGGAGGCCACAGTTCCTTTTATCCTCCTGCTGGATGGTTTCCTTGTCAAATAACAGTGTCTCCTTTTCAGCACAGAAGTTGCACCTATTTTCTGCACTCAACCTTTACTGTCTAAGTACAAATAGGATCTCAAAGGCTAGAACTGATGCCATACATGACATCACTTTACGGATGGCATAAAGGACCCACACAGCTCTTGCCCATGATGACTTTCATGACTTTCATGCCCAGTTTGCTTGTCCACGCTTGCAGGGACTCTGCTACAGAAACAGCGTTTGTAAAAACATTTCTGAACTCAATGACCCAGAGTAACTGATGATAAGCTGCTGTTAGTACCTTAAAAACAGAAAGCAAAGGGCAGGTTACCACATCTGTCATTGCTAACCCAATCTCACGCCTCTCACTATAACATCTGAAATCTTAATACCAATTTTATTTTAGTAAAATGCAACAGTAATCCAACTTATTTCCAAATAAATCTCTCTCCAAGGAAGTTTCAACTGCTTTGCTCTCTATTTTGCATTGGAGAGTTAAATTATCATATCTCCAATGGATTTATTACCCCAAACCTCTCTCTCTCGATGTTATCTGAAAATAAATTAACATACTTTCAGTATTTGGAATCAGAAGGAAAAATGTCTGCAGTCAGAGGCCAATATGCTCTTTACTCGCTGACACACCACCATGCCTTGCTCCTTCATGCACGTGTTACACCTCCAGCTCACTATAGGGCCCTCAGAGAAGAGTCACACAAGCTAGTCACTGCTCACTGTCATTCCAGACAAAAGAATTCGGAACAATACTCAGAGAGCAGGAGACCAAGCATCCATAAAGAAGTCTCAAACGCAGTGCTACTGCAGTGCAAGCCAGCCTTACTCATAAATCCCGAAACTCCTCAGCTCTTCCCCTAACGACCGACCAGCCAGACTCTGTCATCCTCCCGTGCCCGTGCCCACGCCCGGAACAGGCCGAGGTGCCCTGGGCACTGAACTGGTGTGCACTCGCCCTCCCAGCACCAGAGAGACCCCGCAGTGAGCGATGCTCTGCAGCTCACGGGGATGACACACGGCACGGATTTTCACACACGGAAAACAACGGGAAATCGGAGGGCTAAAAAAGGAAAGAGTTTGCTTCCTTAAGGGATGCACACAATGGTGGTATGCACACAAAACATTAACAGCAATCACTAATCGTACAAAAGACTTTTTCTCCCTGATTTTGATTCACTTAACTGACTTAGAAGCAGCTCTTCCGTGCTTCTCACAGAGCTTTGACCCCATACAGATGGCATCTGCATAAAAAGCCAGGGGAGCATAAACATAAAGGACATACATAGCAAGAATTCCATCTAAACCATGGAAGAGACCAGTGAAAAACTGTTCCCACTATAACCCAGAAGAACAGAATGGTTAGTAGTGACCAATAGCCTTGTACAACATATATATTTAAAACAAAACAGAGATGAAATTTAAGAACCACTCTTGATTTCATGGAAAAGCTGCAATGTACAGAGAAGACTTTATAAACACAGTTACATTTTGCTGAAACTCTTCTAGGGGGCAGGGAAATTAAGAAGAAATTAAATATGTATCAAACAGACCAGTGTCCAAATGCACATTTTCTCCTCCTTGTCCATTTTAATCTATAGTTTTATTTCACTGGGGAGGAATCAATTCTTAAAAATGAAGGAAAGAAAAATACATATTTCATTCAAGAAGTGAACACCTGGGACATTCTGCTGCATAAAGTATTCATTTTAACAAAAAAAAAAAAAAAAAAACCCCCCCACAAAAAAACAAAAATCCCCAAAAAAAAAAAAAAAAACCCCCCCACAAAAAAACAAAAATCCCCAAAAAAAAAAAAAAAAACCCCAAAAGAACCCAACAAAAAAACAAACCACCAAACAAACAAAAAAAACCCCTTAAGGCCAGATAAAAGTATTATCAAACTGCAGTCATACAGCTCCCTGGAAAAAATTTTCAGTTGTAAGACTTCCAAGTAAAAGCTGCAAATTTCTAATGATCTACTAGAAGGACTAGAGAGAACAGATAGTAAGAAGTCCTGCACTGTTTCTTTTGTTCATTTGCAAATGATACTTTGCCCAGTGCATGCTTTAAAGCAAATAATGGATGTGACACTATTGGCACTGAACTTCCATGCATTGTCCATTTCCACATAACTATCACAGGATTGGCACCCAATGCAAAAAATAGCTGAAGAGCAGGTTACTCTTTTAGCCACCCACCTCTACAGCCATTAAATAGGGAGCAGTGCGTGTATGTCCTAATAAGTATAAAACTAAGATCAACCAATAAGAATAGGCACCAATAAAATTTGTGTCTTTTTAGATTAAAATCTGTTTCCCTCAGTACAACTTTTGAGCCCCATCTAGGCGTTATTTAATTTAATCTAATTTGAACAATTTCCAAACATCAGCTTGATTAATTTCAACAGCATGGTGTTATGGCAAGATTTACTGTACAGGGGTTGTCTAGCAGGGAATTAATAAAGAAGCCAGTTCTTTGCCCTGAGTAACATGAGGCTTTAAGACTTCCCAGATTTCTAGTGGGAATACTTCACAACACAAGCATGTTTTCTTCTGGGAGTGAAACCCACCAAAATTATTAAAAACTGAGATCAAATGGTGGTGTCAAACCCAAAGGAAATCATTCTACAGTGGAGAGATTTTTATCAAATGAAGAAAGTGGAAAATAAAGTTTTTGTTGTTTCTGTTGTGCTTTGGATTTTTAGGTTTTGTTTGTTGGCTGGGTTTTTTGTTTGTTTTTTTAAACAGAACACAGATACACATGCAGAGTACTCACCCTCAAAGACAAAGCAAATCTCTATGGTTTGTCATTCAGAAACCAGGATATCTACCTAAAAATTCATAAACCACTGAAAACTCTTCATTACTGTATCCAGAAAACATTTTCCCTAGCAGAGACTGTAACGTGGGCCATTCTCTAAACTGGTCTTTCCAATACAAAGAAGAGAAAAGGGGGGAAAAAAATTCTAGGCAACAGCAAGAATAGAATCCACAAATATTTATTCCCATGCATGTTCCTCAAAACATTAAATCAGAAGCAACTTCAGCTGGACTTGTAGGGTGAGGTTCTTACCCTGCGACAGAGACTAGGAAGCCCAACTAGCAAAGCATGGATTGTCTTGAGGAAATTATCTAGATAAACATTATTATTTCTAGATAATAAAAGATTCCATATATTTAACATTAAAGCATGCTTCCACAACTGGCAATAACCACAGGAAGCAATCAAACTACAAACATTTCCTAAACCTGATCCGCTTCTGTTTTTCCTTTAGGAGAAAGACCTTTATCCAGCAAAGGCAGTGAAGGGAAAGCAGTCCATTTACTTATTTCTCTTTGCAGTGCAATAGAGCTGACCTTACATATTCAATTTGGTATTTAACTCTTTCCCTTTCTTTTAAGCGAATTCAAAAAATGAACCTAAAGTGAGAAAACTGTTTTAAAACACAGAAATCGGCACCCGGGCAGCACAGGAGAGGTTTGCCAGTTCTCCTTTTCACATACTGCAGCTCTAATTGAAGAGGCAGAAACCAATTAAGTTTGACAGCTCTCAGTTACACAGAAATACCTGAATTTCTGCAGCAAAGATGCCATCCCGCATCCTAGTGCAACATAAATCCATAATTTCCTTTCTGAAAAACTTAACACTACCACCAAGTAAAAAAAAAAAAAAAAAAAAAAGGAAAGAAAATTAAAAGGGAAGCTTCAAAGCTTCAGTGTGTCAGTTCTTCAAAACAGTGTAAACCGCAAACCCTGAAGTGATCAGAAATTAAAACC
This sequence comes from Calyptomena viridis, assembly GCA_013390005.1. Lineage (NCBI taxonomy): Eukaryota > Metazoa > Chordata > Aves > Passeriformes > Eurylaimidae > Calyptomena > Calyptomena viridis. Next base: position 69,220 of record WEIV01018102.1, read on the forward strand.
TAGTGCACATGCTAATAACCAGGAGGTTTCTATTCAAGGCTCAACTAGCTGAACAAACATAGAATCGTAGAATCTTTTTAGTTGAAGACCTTTGAGATCACATGTAACATGGGAAGATAAATTCATAATTAGAAAAGATAAACTGCATTCCAAAATCAGCTTTTTTGTCCAGCTGGTTGGGATTTTTTTCTAAGAGGAAAGACATCAAATAATATTTGAAAAAAAAGCATTTTTTTCTGATCTCAACACCACTTTTACCTAAATCACAGCATAGTTGTAACTGGTGGTGATGTGAGATCTGCCTGAGAAAATCCTGCAGAGTCCAGCTGAGGGCTGAGGGCTGCAGGCACAGGAGACACAGTAACAGGCTGAACAGGCACAACTGCACCATTTCCACAGTCCCACACACATGCGACTATTCACACTCAAGAAGGATCTGGTTTGAAGTAGATCCCAGGTTCAGCCCATGCCAGTGCAATTCAGTGATGAGGTGGAAGAAACAGAGCTCACACATTTCAGCAAGCGTTAGGAATGTCCATTAAGGCTCACTTTCAAGTTACTCCATAAATTATGGATATAATTAAATCGGACAGAATATAAGCTGTTGGCACTTAACTTATTTACAATAAATGCTTGGTTTGGGTAAATGGACTGTGTTTCAGCCTTTTACGTATCAAGCACCAGCTTACAACAGTCTCATTATGAGGCTGAGAATTCTTCCACTGTAAATCTTTTTTAATGGGGACTGGAGGAATGACTTTGCAGTTGTTTGTCACTAACCACTCGGAACCACGTGAAGAAAGCTGTGCACACACTGACAGGCAGCCAGCAGGAAATCTCTGTGTCAAATACAGGAGACCGTAGCGGGGTCTTTGCAACTGTACAATCCTATGCAAAACAAAAGAGCCAAATACCTCTTAGCAGCAAAAGGTTTTGTTTAAAAACAAAGACCCTAATTTTTGCTAATTCTCTGCCCTCCAGTGTGTTTGAGACAAAACACAAGATATCTCATTTTGCATATAACCAGTAATGTGATGCTGTTAAACTCCTACTCTTCACGGGTTTATAAGCCCACTGCACATAATTTGTTCCAGGATGCAATTTGGTTAAGAAAAGCTCAGTCCACAGATGATTTTAATACAATGTTTGCCAAAGAAACAAAATCATGTTAAATAACATTACATTGTAGAATTTTTCTTCTTAGGAGGGCCAGAGGAAGTAAAACTAAGGACAATATCTTTCTTCTCCTCCTCCTCAGTTATTTTTTCTGGCTTTCCATATTCAATAAATCTGTAGGCAGGAAATACATTTCTACATATTATATTTTAGCCAATGGCGAATGCAAACCACAAGATATTATTTACATCCTTCTTCAGCTTCCAGTCCTTTCTGTGGCTTCAGTCTCCCAGCCATCACAGCTATCCCAGATCTCAGGAAGTCTTATAAATAAGTCACTACCGTCTCTGCAGATGTCCCCTGTTTCTGACAGCTTAACTAGCCAAAGAATCCTTCTCCTAGCTGAAATAACAGCCTTACTGTTTAACACAAAATATTTCAGGCCACTATCCCACCACAGAAACATATTATGAAACTCATAACTTGATTTGATAATACTCGAGTTTTTCAAAAGACGGTATAAAAGAAAAGCTGTACTCAGTGCATGTGCCGAGACAAGAAATGAGAAATAGAAGGATACCAAGCATTTACCTCTAGAACAGCCTCCCCTGCTGCATGCCTGGGACAGAAGTGTTACTCAGGGGAGATGAGGCCTTTTGTTAGTCAAAGCGGATCAGCTGCTTCTGGTTACTAGCCCCCTTTGCTAAACTAGTTGCACTAACTCAACCCAATCTTCAAATCTATGACACCGGTTGGGTTCAAAGGGCAAGAACGGGAACAGCCCCCTGGGGTTTGTGCCACCCAGGTAGCCCAGGGACAGCCACACACAGGGCAGGAGCAATTAAATAGGACAATAAAGCACTTACAGCTCTCCACCTGGGAAAAAACCTTGAAATCATCAAATCCAACTATTCACGTTGACAGGCAAAGGTGAAGACACCATAGTCACATTTTTCCTACACAAAACAGCTCAGTTGTTTCAACTTATTTCCCATTTAAAAAAGATGAAAAAATACTCTACAGCCATACTTTATAATATGAACTCATGGAAAATATACTCATTTCATTCAGAACCAGTGGAGAAAACACTTTTAAATTAAACTGGCTTTTTTTAAAAAAATCATCTTAAGTCATTAATTTTCAATAAGTTTTAGGTTTTGGTTTCTGTAACTTACAATTGAGTTTAGGGTTTGTGAGGGTTTTTAGTTTGGGGGACTACTTTCTGTTCTTTTTCTCTCAACAACGTAACAAAAGTTGCCTAAGGGGCTAAGACTTTCTCTGCCAAGTTCCACCCAAAATTAATTTTAATGACCGACATTTTTAAACGCTGAAAACTGGAACCGCTAATAAGCCCTTAAATTCAGTGGTGCTAGCAGATGCCACCATATTATGTAATTTTTAAAGCAAAAAAACATCTTCTAGTAAAAGCATTTTAATGAAGGTTGTATTAACTAGTCTGCTGGTACTAGGGTAAGGCCCCTGGAATGCAACAGAAAAGCTTTCGTAGCTGGTTTGAGGTTTTATTTCTGAAGAAGTGCTGCATACCACACTCAGGCCTATTTTGGGGTCTCCACTGGGACCCACCAACAAGTTTTTTTCTCCTTCATGTCCATTCCCCTGTGAACCATCTCCTGTCAAGAAAAAGAAGAAATCATATCACTCCTCCTTCATGTTAGCAGATAATAGTCTGACAGAGAACCTAAGGTAACTACTTCACCTACACCTCTGTCTTCAAACCCAGTTGCAGGCTCCAGCAGTGAGACAAGCTGAATTGATCTGCAACCACTGTAATCACTGCCTCCCTTCCTCCCTCATGTCTTATAGATACTGAGAGTATTAGAGAACCTCATTTCTAAGTGACAATGTCAACACATATGGCAGAACTGGTTATGGCCAAAAGTTACATGTATGCACACAGGAGGACAAGCCACATCTGAATAAATAACATCAAACTCAATGGTAACTGATGGAGTTCTTCATCCTGCTGAAAAAGAGAAAGAGTAGAAGCTGCTCCACCATTCTGTTCTCCAGAAAGCAGCCAACTTCCCCCCGTGCCTCCCTTTTCACAATACAGAGTTTTCAGACAGCCTGCACCTACGGCCCATTATGGGTCAGGAACTGGCATCTGGGGCTTGGCCTTTATTTACAACTCAAATCTTCCACACTCCAGGCCCCTGCAGAGAGAGGGCAACTTCTGACTGGCATTCTCTTGTATTCTTTCTTTTTCAAGAAGAGAAGACAGAGAGTTGTGGGGGTAACACTCTACATTTCACGAAGATGAGATCACACATTAGACAATTATCATTTTGAATACTCCTCCTTTAGAAATATTTACTTTTATCAGCCAGCAGGTCACGTTAATCTAACAGTTTTTAATAACTACCAGATCTTTATCAAACAGGTCGTGAGGAAGAAGAGTCAACAGGTACATTCTAATTCTCAGGTGTGCACAGTGCACTTCATCCAGTTAGTGATATTTTGGGGCAAGGGTGGAAAAGACTTACCTACAGGCTGACGTACTGTATGTGGATTCACTTGTTAAGAGTTAGCAACCCGTGTTTTGGGGCTCAACAAGCTGAATTGCTACATTATTACATACACAGAGCTACACCGCAGAATCAGATACTTCTGCTAGCCCGAATGCATGTGCTCATTGAGAGGTGTTAGCCAAAGACAGCAGATTACATCTGTGCTCCAAAGGCTGAAGTGGCTCTCAGTTCACTTTTGGATGCCATTCCAAATGTTGATTTATAAAGCTGTGTGATACACGACTAAAGCCAAGGCTACTGTAGAGAGGATATCTCTTTCCGTGAATGGTACAGCAGAAAGGACACTTCTGCTTACAGCTCTAGGACTCAGCTCCAGAGAGAATGGACAGCCAGGATCCCTCAGCCTCAGGCCTTCCACTACAGTCAAGTCCCTTTGCCAGAGGCACACAGCGGCACAGCCACCCAGCACAGGGCCTTTCTGCCTATTAGGTTTTAATCTGAAGACTGAGACGGTCAGGTAACTAAAGGGCCATAGAAGATTCAGTCCAGGTAGTGATTGCTTAAGAAACCAAGTACTCTTACTGGCACTCATGTCCACGGATTTGGAGAGGCAAAAAAATAGGGGGAAAAACCAAACAAAACCAAAACCCCAAGCAAACAAAAAAAAATCATAAAGCAGCACAGCTTTTTATTTTAAAACAGAAAGAAGTAGTTTTTACTGCTTTCTACCTGTCCACAGCATTCTCCCAGCTCATCTAGCTGGCGGATCAGTATGGCACTGCGATCATATTAGTGTAATCAGGAAGGCTCAATACATTCATCACTATGCCACACTCAGATAATGAGCATTACTGTCAAAGCAGTACACCTATTCACCGCATACTTGCTCATAGGAGCCCATATGAAATCTACTATCCAGAATTTTAGTCTCAACAAACTCTACTTAAAAAAAAAAAGAAAAAAGAAAAAAGATAAAAGAAAAAAAGGAAAAGGAGAGAAAAGAGGGAGAGAAAAGAGGGAGAGAAAACAGGGAGAGAAAAGAGGGAGAGAAAAGAGGGAGAGAAAAGAGGGAGAGAAAAGAGGGAGAGAAAAGAGGGAGAGAAAAGAGGGAGAGAAAAGAGGGAGAGAAAAGAGGGAGAGAAAAGAGGGAGAGAAAAGAGGGAGAGAAAAGAGGGAGAGAAAAGAGGGAGAGAAAAGAGGGAGAGAAAAGAGGGAGAGAAAAGAGGGAGAGAAAAGAGGGAGAGAAAAGAGGGAGAGAAAAGAGGGAGAGAAAAGAGGGAGAGAAAAGAGGGAGAGAAAAGAGGGAGAGAAAAGAGGGAGAGAAAAGAGGGAGAGAAAAGAGGGAGAGAAAAGAGGGAGAGAAAAGAGGGAGAGAAAAGAGGGAGAGAAAAGAGGGAGAGAAAAGAGGGAGAGAAAAGAGGGAGAGAAAAGAGGGAGAGAAAAGAGGGAGAGAAAAGAGGGAGAGAAAAGAGGGAGAGAAAAGAGGGAGAGAAAAGAGGGAGAGAAAAGAGGGAGAGAAAAGAGGGAGAGAAAAGAGGGAGAGAAAAGAGGGAGAGAAAAGAGGGAGAGAAAAGAGGGAGAGAAAAGAGGGAGAGAAAAGAGGGAGAGAAAAGAGGGAGAGAAAAGAGGGAGAGAAAAGAGGGAGAGAAAAGAGGGAGAGAAAAGAGGGAGAGAAAAGAGGGAGAGAAAAGAGGGAGAGAAAAGAGGGAGAGAAAAGAGGGAGAGAAAAGAGGGAGAGAAAAGAGGGAGAGAAAAGAGGGAGAGAAAAGAGGGAGAGAAAAGAAAAGCCCACGCTTCTGTTACTCTGCATTTTCTCTAAGTCTAAAACCCGGTAGAGTGTATGACAGGTCCACCTCATTTTTCTTAATGATGTTTTTATTATTCTTTCACTCAATTAAAACAGAAATGGATATTGCATCTTCTGACTGTATAATTGTTATTGTAATCTGTTTTCGATCACTGCTTGGGAAATGGGTCCAAAACAACATAAACTATCCACAGCCTCAGAATACAAGTCATTTTCTTTTACTACGATACTTAAAGAGACATCTATCATGTTGCTCTGCTAACATGTTTGTGTTATGGCAAAGAAGTTATTTGTAAGTTGGGAAAAGACATTATGAAAATCACCTTTTACTTCAAAGTATTGTATAACTCATAATTTATAACTACATTTCTTAATAACCATTCAAAATAATAAGGCTGGAAATTGTGCACATCTAATTTTAATAGATAAATAATGGAAATGCATATAAACCAAAATATGCTCAAAATATGAATTTATATTACTCCCAAAAAATAGTCTGGTTATAGTTTTGAAAATAACATGCTTCATTTCCAATATATGCCTGTCAGTTAAATTTATGACAAAACATTCTCTGAGTTTAGATTACCAGGATGGTAAATACTTCTTCGTGAGTTTCCTCACTTATCTGAAGTTTCCGTTCAAATGCTGACAGTGTCAGAAACTTCTCAAGAATGAAGTGTTGGTGATACACAAGTAAAGACAGACTAATTCAGCCACTTCTCAACATTATACAAATAGAATGGTAGAGCTGAGAGAGAGAGAGAGAAAGAAAGAACCTTCTGGCTGTATGCAGCGATACAAATCATGCTTTTGATACAAGAAACTCCCCTCGCAACATTTCTTGCCAGATTTAGTACCTTTGAAAAGATTTGCTGTCAATAGCATATCTTTTCATCTCAGTGTGTGTCTTTGGGGAACAAATAAGGAGGGAGCATATTTAAGTGGGAGACATTTCTACTGCACTCTGAAAATGCAGTGGGCATATGGTTATCTCAAGAGATGCTGCAGCTTCATATAAAATATAGTCTGACAGGTTATTTTTATTAAGCTTTTTCTGAGATTCTTTACCTTGCTGATGTTGCTATTAACACGGTACAGTTGTGCTCAAATTTTTTAATATTGCATGTCCATCTGATACAAGTACATCAGTAAGAGCAAAATGACTGGATATTTTTACTATTAGCCAGATAATCTTGTATTTAGAAGACAACTCATATATCTAAACCCTCATCTAGAGCTACCTGTCTTTTCTTCAAGTTCTTTCTGTTCCCTTCATACAGCTTCCACAAATAATGACAATCTTCTCTTTTTTCTAACATTGCTGCATGAAACATCAATAATCATTCAACAGGAAATTTAAAATATATCTTGAATTCAGACACGATATTTCTGCCCTAGCACCCGTCTTAGGATAACAGCAATGCAGAGCTCACATTTCATTTTTTTTAGGCAATCTGTAAATTATTTGTGTAGCATTATTCCAAGGAAGTGCCTTCTGGAAAGAGGTTTTATATAAGTCCTCAAATATTATCATCATCAGCGTTCCTACCTTTAAAAAGCAAAATAAGAATTACACTTTTAAAAAACCAAGCAAAACAAAAAGTAACTAAACAAACAAAAAAAAAAACACCTTTGAAATATTTTTATAAAGGTTTCTCAATGTCAGCAGCCTCAAATTGCTAGTAGACAAATGCCAGCCTCTTATATATCTGTAAATCTTCGTGGGATACCAGCAGAGCTATTACATATATTTAAAAATAAAAAAACAACTAAAAATACTATTTCAAGGGGTTTTTTAAAGTTCCCTAAAATAAAGGAAATCGTATTGGAAATATGAAATATTTTCTCCCTTACCAATATCTGGACCAATGCAAATGAAGACGGGGACAAAGTACACTCGACAGCTGCAGTACGTGCCTTTTGTACAAAGCACAGGAACTCCAGATAAAAAAAAATCCTAACTGTAGAACTGTGACAATATGGACAACATGACTTGCTGGCTGAGAACATACCACACATTAAAGCAGCCAACACTTGTGAATGGCCGAGACAGCCTCAACCAGACGGGCTAACAGTGGCCCCCAAATTAAACGGCAGAGCGTAGTCTCTGTCTTCCATACCACTAATCAATGTAAACTCATTTGTGTGCAGCCCCGCAGCAGAGACGCTGCTGCTGAACATTCTGCAACAAGTACAAAGCTTGTTGGAGGGCAATTTTTTTTAGTATGGCTAGAGGCTAGAAAGCATTTCTCAAAAGCCATCACTCAGCTGCCTTTTGTCTGCTGTGACTATTTCTTACATCCGCATTAGTGATACACACCACCATGGGGACAACACATCTGACCCAGGACATCTTGTACAGTAGGAAACAATTACCACAAGGCAATTTTTTCAGAGCTAGAAAGGGCATCCGTTCCTTGTCCAACACAGTGGGCTGGTTTCAAACCCATTCTGAGCTTCAAAAGGACAGCACGCTTGTTCGGTAGTTACAGAGCTGAATCAGGCACAGGTTATCTTGAACAAACCCCCATCGTATCAATTCAAAGGGATTTGGTAATACTTTATACCTTGAAGAACTGGGCCTTTAATCCTAAAAACACAGCAGTAGTTACTAATTTAACTAAATTACGAGGGGCGGTAATTAAAGGCCTAACTTAGCTATGCCTTGCAATTTGGGATTCAAAAGAAAATCTTCCTGACTTTTACAGATTTTGAGTTATTTTGAAAAGTTTAAAAATAAGACTTAAGAGCAGGTTGGGGACTGCTCAATCATAAAAATAAGAATTTTCCTAAACAGGTCACACAGATGTTTGGTGAATATAAATACATGACTGCAATAAAAGTCTCTTCATTTTACAACATCATAGATGCCATATTGTATTACCACGTTCTGTGTCAATGGGAGTGACATAAATCTTACTGGTTCAAGTATTTTACTTAAGCTCCAGCTGACCACTCTGGTCCTTTTCCTCTCCATTCCACATAGACAGCTTTAAAGAAAACAACAGTAATAGAAAGTAACTGCAAAAATAAATATTCAGGCTAGCATCTCCATGAAGAGTATTAAACTCAAATACTTTTAAAGGAATTTTTAAGTAAGTGATACCGTCTGAGAGTCTGTGCTGCAAACTAGAAAGTTTTGATATTACATAACTGTTTGACTTGATTACAATTACATTATGCCAGGTTTTTTTCCACTTTCAAATCTGAATATTCAGTACAGTAGAAATATTTAAATAGAATATAAAGACTCCACAAAACTAACTATTTGGGAAAGAAATCTTCAAACTTCACCTTTAAGTGTTTATGCATAACAATAAAAGTTTAATACTGTTTGTCTTCCTTCAATGTCTGAATTCTTCATCTAAATTCTGAGTGGGAAATACGTCGCTATTTAACTTCTTGAAAACACATTTCCCCATTGGCATCTTTATAGATTTTAATAGGATTTTGCCATCTTCTTTAGGCATAAAAGCAATTCTGGGGAGTCACTGATAAACTCACCTTAACAGGAGTTTTCAAAGAGTTGGCCTATAAATAACAGTAAATATACTTTGTTCTATCCCATTGAAATTAAGAAAAGGCAGGACCCAATTTATAAAGGGAGGGGAAAACAGAAGATTAACATGGACTATTTCAAGGATTTTGGTTTCTTATCCTTTGGTTCATGATGAGAATAACAACAGTATACAGTTAAGTAACATGGCCATGGGTGTGGGGTAGGGAGGCAGCGGGGAGATGATTTGAAACACTTAGGAACTGTTAAAAGGCAAAAAGAAAAATCTTACTACCACTAATCTTAAATCTTGAATTCAAAATGGTCAGTGGCTTTCTGCAGATGCAACTTAGAGTTCCAAAATTACTCTAAACATCAAATTATGTCTAGGTCACTGAATGGGTGGATACCCCATATTCTGTTTAATGCGTATGTTCAATTGCACATATATTTTAACCAACTGTGTCTTTATTTTAATAACAGACCAAGCACTGAAAACACATAAAGAAAGTTTATTTTTCTACCTCAGCAAAAATACAGCTGATACACTGCATGACCCTTCAGGAGTGACTGCTCTGTTTATTCTATTTACGTGACATAATCTGATTGGAAAAGGGAGAGAGGGGTGGAAATCGGCAAAAAGACCAGGATCACATTTTTAACCATCACTCCTGAAAAAGAAGTCATTGCCTTGCTTTTCTTACTGTTCTTGTCAAAGTAGAGGTCTCTTCCTCATTATGTATCAGAAACAAGTAAAATCCAAGATTCTGTATTTCTTCCTAATCCTTACTGAATTGTGTCAAAGCACAAAGCAACATTTTCCAGCTATTCTGCCACAGATAAAACATAAAATATATAGACACACTGCTGGTTCCTGAACTAACGAGGATTTGTGGCTTTCACGCTTCTGTATCTCAATGAGCTTAATTCTTTCAAATAGTGACATCCTTCTTTCAGGCAGCAGGAAGATATTTCTCATCTAGAATCTAGGCAGGAATCTAAAACTCAAATTTTCACTTCACTTAGGACAAGAGAAATATGCTTCCTTACTCTGTTCAGGATGCCAGTTACAGCTTAATGTTAATGAACCATTTAGAACAGAGGAGCAAATTTGAACAAGCTATACTCTTCCAACTGCACAGAAGTGGATTTTCTCTCCAGCAAAATACTTTAAATCCTTCTAAAAGATAGGAAATGTAACAGAAACCCTATCATATTTTTGCAGAAATATTTAGAATAGATTTTGACCAACAAATCTTTAACTATCCTCAGTCAGTGTTTTCATCAACCCAGAGATATATTAAAACTGATTTCTTACTACACCTAAGTAGACATGACTGTGACACATCAGAACTTCAGGGGCTCACAGCAATTAGCAGCAGTGCTCCAAAGAGTCACTGCATTCACATTTCTGGTACATCTGATTTTGTACGAACACAATAACCACAGCTACTGATTAACACCCTGATCATACACTTTAGTTTGAATTGCCTGAAAGCTTTCCCCTCAATATTCTCTAATTTCAAGCACACTTTTTAACAGTTAAATGAATAAAAACATATTACTATCAAACTTTGTCACATTAATCTAACCAGAAACTGTTTTGCAACCATTTCCTGCTCCAAATTTGAACATGTTCCCTTGGCTATATTTCGGTTCTATGTTTCTACTTCAGCAAAACCAAACTTCAGAACAGCTCATTCTGCATACAGGCATTTTAAGTTGCATTCAGAGGCTTTTGACACTTACTTTCTACACTCTTCAAAATCAAGGCATACATATGTATGTATACACATACACTCTCACACAAACAGGTTCATGAACTGCAATCAACAATTTTGTAAATATAAGTTTCCTAGCCATTAATCATCCCTTTTTTTTTTTTAATCCTTATGGAGTGAATTACTAACTGAGAGGAGACGCCAATTCTAGTAAGTGAATGTTACCCAACAGGGATATAAAGCTGTCAACACCATAGTGCTCTTGCTTGCTCTAAACTCTCTCCTAGGCTTCATATGTTTTTTAAAGTGATATTAGCCTTTTTTTCCCAGGAACCTCTCTAAAACCTGCCTCTTCTGAAAATCGGAGCATTTTTTCTTTATTACATTCAGGTTTTAAAACAGAGAGGTTAGATAACTCTTGAAGCATTTTAGAAAGCACTAGGTTAGTCAGGCAAACCAAAACTGGACTCTAACACATTGGACTGAAGCTAACAACATTGTAAACAGTAACAAAACTTTTAAACCCCCTATTAAACACAGCCTTTAAGACCTCATTTATCTTTTTAGTGACCTTCACTAGATTATTGTAGCTGCTGTAATGGCCCTTTGAATTAAGTACATTCATGTTAGGAATGAAAAAATCCAGGAGAGTCAGAAGGCAAAATTTCTCACAAGAACAAGTGATTTTCTGTCTGCACTACAAAAGCTTGTTTTAAAACACTTTTTCACTCATAAAACTAGACAGAAAGTTAGAAAAACCTACAGCATTGTAATATTTCTCTGTTTCTCAGGGAAGTCACTGGAAAAATAATTGCGGCAAACACTGCAATTATAAAACTGGTTACTAAAGGTCATCAGGCTCATCATAGCACCAGGTAGTTGACTGCTCTGTCCTCAGGAATTAACTTCAGAAACAGATACTACACCAAAAAGCCACCTGACAAATAGGAAGGAATTTCAGCATTTGTAAATCTAAGGCCCAAAATGAGATATAAAAAAAGAATTGTTGGCATTTGTCTTTGCTTTCAAAACCTTAAGATACACTCAATAAAATTAAAAATAAAACAAAAACTAAAGTGGTCTCTAGCTTTTAGTAAAGTATTTCCCTTTTTGTTCCAAGAGAAATTCACATTCAATAAATATTAGCACTTGTTAAAGCTTGAGAAATAAGAATAAACTGAAAGACTCACAATTGAAGCCTTAGATGTCATTTCACTATGACTTTCAATAGTTTCCTTTTTGTCAAACTCTAGGCACAATACTGGGAGAGCCTTTATTAATATTTATTTGAAAGAAGTTTTATACTAATTTGCCAGTATATTAAAAGTAAGCCTTTCTACAAACATCTACAGCTGCATTTCACAACTTAAGTGAAAAAATTACTAATATCACAGCGATCACTGCAAAGATACAGACTTCCAAAAATACCCCAAATGGGTGTGATCTGCACTCAGGAAAAGATCACTTGGTCACACCAGTTCTTAAAGATAAAACTTAAAAACGACAGAAGAAAAGGTATCTGAAAATTAGCTGTGTTGATTTATTGTGAGAGTATTTCCAGGAGAAAAAAGATTAAATCAATTTCGAACAGCACCATTATCTTATTAAAAAAAATCTGCCTTAACTAATTTAGTATTGAGTATTATAGAACCTAGATAAGTATTCACACAAGAATAATTTTCCTCTTACTTTCAGTATCAATAAGGAGTAATGAATAACCTTTATGATGAACAGCCTAAATGCAAAGAGACTGAGACTGTTCAAAGAACACCACCTCAGAAAATACATTATTCCTGCATTTCTTATTCCCTCACACTTTTACACTCCACTCTAAAACATCTTTATGAATGTGCCGAAGAGTAATGAATGAAAACTTTTAAGAGCTTAAGTTTTCTTCCAGAAATGAAAGTCTCTTTCTTAAGTGGAAGAAATCTTCCATAGCTTAACAGGCCAGACTCACGCTGAACCACCGATATAACTACAAAAGCCACTTAATTTCTCTTGGATAACACAGCTGCAACTAGAAAGCAACATATATATTCCAAGGCATTAAAAAACATTGTTTTAAAGTATATTTCTATAAATGACCCAAGGAAAAACTTTCAGCGCTTGTTCTAACATTCTAAGATCAAGCAGCTATAATGCCTGAGTCTCAAGAAAGGCATCCAAAACTACACATATTAGTTTTATATGATTAGCCAACAATTTTTACAATTACTCAACAAATTATTTCTCCACCAATTTGAAAGTGGAATGGTATTACAAGTCTTTCACTGCAAAGCTGTTTCTTCTTTTTTCATACATTGGAAGAACACAAAGGAGAGATTTAAAAATTAGATAATTACATATATAGTCATTCAAGAAACAGAAAAAAGTGGTGAGCTCTCTTACCCTTCATTAGGTACATAAATGAATCCTATGTTTTTAAAATAAAATCTGCAGCTCCTTAGCAAACTTCAGCAATTAGGAAGCCTATTGAGCCAAAGAGGTCTAAAACAAGCATCTAATGGTAAAATCGCTAAATAAACCTCACGCAATAGAAAGTCATGTGACAACGGTATCAAAGTATCTCTTGAAATGCCATTTACACAAACTCTTTGTGTACAAACAACTACAATTGTGTGTTACCACTCTGCTCATTTTAAAACACACAGATTTTTTTTATTAAGGTAAAGTTATTTGTGGCCTTTCCTGCAGTATTCTGCTAGCAATATCTAGCTAATTCCAAGATTTTTAAATATATTTTTCCCAACACGAGGCTGCACTGTGTTAAACACGACAGCATCGGAGTCAAAAGGAAAGAAGAGGGCATTTAGGAGAAGTAACTGGAAAGTTTATCGGCTTGGAACAAAAGGGGGGAAAAAGCAACAACGAGCGTCACTTAAACATGCACCAAACACAAAACTGAGCAGCAACTTGATAGCAAATCATGAAAGATTTATGCAAATTATGGCAGGAAAGCTAAACAAAAAAAAAGCTACAAAACTAATTCTTAATATATTTGCTGAAAGAGCTGAAACTTGAACATGCTGTGCCCTGTCCTCTTTTACAACTGCTACAAAACGCTACCTACCGAAAGAAAAATAAATCCCTAAGTGCAAACATAAACGGTGCCATTTTTCCCACCCTGGAGACCCCATTCTCAGAGTTGTAACGGCGGGTGTAACATACCTAACTCGCGTCACCCGCATCCCTGACGGCAGCCAGGCTGCCCGCACCGAATGGCGATGCCCCCTCCCGCAGGCGCTGCCC
>WEIV01018102.1:88737-110700 GCA_013390005.1 Calyptomena viridis
CGCAGCACAGCGCCTCGGCCCCGCGGGAGCCGGCTCTGCCTCCCCTGCGCACCGCCGGCTGCCTCCGGCCCCTTCGGGGTCCGCGCGGCTCGTTCGCGCTGTGCCAGTGGAATAAGCAAAGTCAAAACCAACAAACCAAAAGCGTCCTTACGGCGTCCGAGCTCCGACCAAAGCGTTCCGGGACAGCAGTATCTCTGCAGACCTACTCTCCCCTCTATCCTTCCTCTCACTGGTTTTATTAATAAGTCTTTCGCCGCTAACGCTGGTCATACGCAGAAGGAGCTGCGGACAATAAAGAAGCAATCTCTACAGCCAGGCGTATACAGGGAAGGGAACGACTCGGCCAGAGCTGTTATTACAACGTATTTCTGTGCCCAGAAGGCAGAGCAGCCACAGCCGAGGCGGGCGCAAGGAGCAGTGCTCGCCCGCAGGCCATACTGGCCGGACGCCTGGTGCGGGGCTGAGCTGGCCGCTGCCGGGGTCCTGCTAAGCTCACTCTTGCCCTCCGGCTCCCCACTGCGATCTGCAGCTTCCCCGTATTCTTTACACACGTCTCCAGATCTTGGCTTTTCCCCTGGCCAGGCGTTGCGTTTTCCCGTAATCACTCTCTACAGTGCTAACCGCAAGGGATTTCCTCCGTGAGATATCGCTCATCGACCCACCTCATCTTAACAGACCTGCGAGACTTTTCGGTATTGCACGGCTTCTCTAAAATAGTTGCGTTTAAATTTGTGAACTCTCAGGAGCAGAGAGCATAAACCGAAGCGCCTGTGCCCTCTGACTCTTTTCCTTCAAATTAGAGGCTTATAGCTGGAAATGAAGGAAGAGTTTTGCTACCTTCGTTGCAATTAAGGAAAATTCCCTAGATCTGAGAAAGAAGTGACTAGCAAGTCCCAGGCGAAGCCCGCCACCCGAGCACCAGCTGCGGCTGCTCCTTCACTGCAGCCCAAGGCCACCCTAGTGGCTTTTGTCCCGGGTCGGGCGGTGTCCCCCACTCCCGCCCCGAGGTGGCCGCGACGAGCGGCGCCGCGGGGGAAACGAGCGTCCCGTCCGCCGCGCAGTTTCCGAGTTGCGGCGTGAACGAATGCGGCAGGGGGCTGCAGCAGCGAGCCGCCTCCCTCGGCCCGGTAGCCAGCCCAGAGCCTGCCTTTACACCCCAAACGTGTCTACGGGGCGCGTGGTGCCCGCTCTCCCCTTCCAACCGTGCTCTCGGCTGTCGCCCGGTGTGAAAGAGAGTGACGGCGTAGCTCAGCAGGACATACCGAGCCGAGCACGTAAGGCTGAGAACTCGTACCCCGAGGCACAAATCGTTTTAGTTACAACTGTTTAGGTAAATTAGCAAGACATCAGCCCTTCTGCCCTGCCAGACTCTGATCTGGAAGCATAGCATCACACGCCCACATTGGACACCATCGCCTCCCAAGCGCTTTCCAAGTTCCTATGGCCGGTGGAGACCAGATGGAAGTAAAGACCGCAACAGGAGGATAGAGCCTATTCCGAGTGCCCTCCCCATGAGCTTCCCAGCGAGCAGCGCTCAGCCCCAGCCCAGCCGCGCTCATTGCCCTGGACGGCGGTGCTCATTAGCGACTGTTTTCTGGGCAGAGCAGGGTGCCATTTTCCTCCTAAATCCAAACTTTGCCTCTTAACAGACAATCATCTTCGTACACAAACCGCCCGTGCTATTTAAAACGTCCAGTAAATGCGCAGAAAGAACCCTCTGCTCTGCAACACAAGACAGCAGCTCCCGCCGGCTCCTGCCATGAGAAATGGTGCGCAGGTTGCAGAGCCGTGGCAGGATCGCACCGGGTTCCCTGTGCCGGGCCCCACTTCCCGCCCTCGCCCCTCGCCACTCTGCTGAAGACAGACACAGGTCAGCCCGTGACAGAACTGAGTCCGGCCGATAGCTGGGGGTGCTCGGCCGGGGTTTATTGTTTTCTGTGCAAATAACTGAAGGCTGCTGGTCTGCTCAGAGAAAAGAGGCAGACAGTGCAAGGGATTTCGAGTGAAGATAAATAACAGGGGGTTTATTGAACTGCAAAGGCTGAAAACGCCTTTGAACAGATCGAGGAAACGCACCCTAATACACGCGAGCCGCAAATATCCCGCACCCCGGCTCCAGCAAGCAGAAGGCAGCTCAGAGCCTGCCGGCCGCGCCACGGCTTGTCCCTGGCGAAATCACCGCAGCTGGAAGGCTGCGAGATTCTGACCGGGTAACGCTCAGGCTTTTCAGGCTTTCGCAAATCCTGTACTACTACCAACGGGGCTCATCAGGGTGCTGTCTGCAGAGGGATCACACACGGGGCCCCGGGGCAGGAAAAGGCCAAATCCTGTCGCTTTTCCTCCTACAAACAATCCTATTGTCTTTTCCCGTGGCTTCCAAACTTTGCCAACCAATATACACAAACACTTACGAAGAGTTTCAGGGCTTGAGTTGGTACTTGGCCTGTGAAAGCGCCCCTTCCTGGCCCGGGGCTGTCTGCCCATTCCCAACACCTTCAAGAGTGGCCAAAAGGTGGGTCGGCGCCCGAGGCAGCCCCGGTAGCCTTGCCGAGGTGGCGTCCTTCAACATGGACCTAGCTTCCCAGTGCGGCCGAACGAGGCAGATGCCTATCCGGCAAATGCCGGGGCAGCGGGGCCCTGGGCACACTGCCCTGAGCCTTCCCGTCTTCTGCCCGCTGAGCTCCACGGAGCTGGACCCTTTTGGTTCCACAGACTCCGACGACGCTATCACCGTGCCACCTCCGCTCCGTTCCTAAGCAGCAAGCAGGGCGCGGAGCGGGCTGGCAGCAAGCGCCCGGCCGCCGGCGGGGGCTGTCACCTCCAACCCCGCAGTGAGGGCGCAGCCGCCGCCAGCGGAGCCGCCGTGGCCCCGGTGGCTGCGCGGCCGCCGTGCCCAGACACAGCAGTGGTGCCCACGGCGCCACGCACCGTTGTCACGCAGCAAGCGCGATTTCTCCTAAAGTCTCGTCTTCCTTCAGCCCTTGCGTTTCCCCTGGCCGCCCTCGCTCCCCTCTGGAGGGGGCCGCCGGCCTGCGCGTAGCCAGCGCGCTCCGGTGACAAATTTCACGTTTGTAAATAGATGGGCGAGAGGTATCCGCTGTTTGAAATCCCATTACAAAACCAGAGCAGACGCAGTGCTCGTCTGCTCCTCATCACGGAATCGCTCCAACTAAATCAGCATCTATCAAGCGAGTTTGTCCCCAGCGGGGACGGCAGCTCTCGCTTACTCTGCGCCGTGAACCGCTGCACTTCTGCCCCGGGAAAAGCCCTTCAGCCACACCGCCCCTGCGGGGTGACACGATTAGTTCCTCCTGGCCAGTTTCGCTGGGAGCCAGAGGCACCCCTCTCTCCCGGCAGAACGGGCCCGCGCTGCTACTCCACGCCCCCGCAGCCTCCTCACCCCACGAAAGACGAAACGCTCCAAGATCTCTGCACTTTGTCAATGCAACTGAGTATTTGACAGTCACAATTACCTGTAAATATTCTGACCGTTTTGTATGCGGGACACTTTTAGCCTTAAGCCTGGCAAGCCTCACACGAGCGGAACTGCAACACTACCGCAACTTCATCGCGGCAGACGGCAAAAATCCATGCTCCGCTCTCGGCACTGAGAGCGATCCTCCCCGGCACCGCAGAGCCCAGGAGCGGGAGAGATAGCTAGCTTTCCTCTCTCTCTGCATTCTGAAACGCAACAGCTAAACACTCGATTGAAAACGCTATTATCTAGGCAAGAATTCAAATCAGTTACAGAAAAAAAAAAAAAAAGTGCCTGTTATCAAATCACCCTTTCGGACAGAAAAAAACCGGTTCACGCACGGGCAGATAAGGTGCCAGATTTTATAAAATATTTGCAACCATAGTTTAAGAAAAAATAATAATGAGATCTGAGATGGTCACTACTAACTAAACTCCGAGATTTCATAATCCGTCTTCCCATTTTTTTACGTCAACTCTCTCTTCCCTACCCATCATATCACAAAAATTAGCAGCGTGGAATACCTGTCTGCTTCTTTGTGCCTCCTCCAAGTAAAGAAGGTAAAAGTTACTTCATCTATTATCTTGTATAAGTAATAAAGACGTGGAAACTTGGAGCTGCCACATTTTGAAGATTGTGTCATATGCTTTAGCATAAATAAGGGTATTATAGCCCTAGCAACTACTGGATCAATTAATTTGTGCAACAACTTGTGGCGCTTTTGGTTCTTAGCAGGTATTTGCTCTGTCCCTAGGAACAGCTCTGTTCATCCCGCCTCGCTAAGACCGACATCAACAACAACAGCCTCTCAGTTTCTGCGGCGTCTTTGCGCGCGTTTACGGAGTGAAAAGACGACTTGTCAGCCCCTTGACTCGGTATCAACCTATTTTGAACCAGATACGACGGGATTTCTTGGGCTGCAGCATCTCCCTCCGCAGCGAGGACAAGGCAGAGGTGCAGCGGCTCCCGTGCGTGCTCTCACTCGGAGGCGGTCATGGCGTGAGGCTTCAGTTTCCCCTCACATAACAGCGAGGAATTTGCTCAACTTACTCAAAGTTTCTCAGCCCTGGACTTTTGCTAAGTCGCTTGCAAGAGAGGGGCTGTTCAAGAGCCCGGCCACCCTGACGGCCAGCTCCAGAGGCTTTTCACAGAACTGCCTCGATCCCCCTGAAGGGTCGCGAGTGGGCGCCCAGCCGCGAGCGGAGCGCACGCCCCGGAGGGCGAGCTGAGGGCACCCGGCACCCCGGTGGCTCCAGCCTCCACCTCTGCTTGTCCGTTCCCAGGGCTCCAGGGAGCTCCGGCACGCGCTCGGGCCAATCCCAAACTGAACTGGGTCCTCGCCAGCCCGGCGGCGAGAGGAGCAGCGGTACCTCCCCGGACAGTCACTGCTGCTCCTGCTGGTGGTACCCATAGCCCTGTCGCACTGAAAAGGGAGCTTCGTCAGGCACCGAACTGAGGGGGAAGCATCCACGCAGGTGGGAGCCGAGATCTGACTCCTACGGGATGGGGAGAAGGCGGCCCTGCTCCTGCCACCCTGGGAGGGAAGTGTCAGCAGCATCCAGGCGCGACACGGCTGCCCGCGGGAGCCGAGCGAGGGCAGGGCGACAGGTGGTCCGGGGCGTGGCGCGGCCCGAGGCCAGCACGGCGGGGCACAGGCCTGGAGGTGACCTCCGTCCCCTCGGTGCCGGTGATGACCCTCCGCCCCGCTCGCAGGGACGGGAAAGCAGAGTGTGTGGCCCAAGGGTGCGGGCCGGGAAGCGGACAGCCGAAGACCCCTTCCCGGACCGCTGAGTGCCGCCTGTCCCCTCCGTCGTTTCCCCTGGATGTTACGAAGGCCAGCGGCCTTCCGGAACCCTTCCCCTCGCAATGCCGCCACAACGCAGGGCCACGAGAGAGGGGCGGGCCCCAGAGCCTGCAGATAAGGAACCCCTCTTACCGCTTGTGCCTGGCCGGAGGGCTGAGACGGGGCAGGCCCTCCCTACGGATCCGCATATCACAACTACTGAGCTGAAGTATCATCAGACCGGCAGTCCGCCGCTGTCAAGTGCCCAAGGCACGGGACCTTCCCACTCTCCCGGTGTGCTCTCCGACGGGGTGACTACTCCTGGCCTTTTCAAACGTTGCCGGCACTATTACAGCGTGTCGACTCTCCCTGCAAAGCCCGGTCCTTGTAACTAGGTGGGAAAATGCGAGTAGTATTGCTAACTCCGTCAATTGTCCTCGGCTTCTTCAGGGTGCCTCTGGCAGGTTATGTGTCTGCCCGAGGGCTGGCACCGAGGCGAGTCAGCCCTCCACCCTCACTGCCCGGCTGCACAGCGGGACTCTGCACTGGTGGGACGGGAGCCCTTTGGCTCGCAGGCTTCCCAGGACCTGCCAAGGCTGGGAACCGACGGCCCTGGGAGCACCTCCCGGCACACCTGCCTCTGGGGTGGCCACAAACAAGTATTTGCAGACTACTTTGAAGCATACGAACCAAACTAGACCTCTGGTGGCCCGCAAACTCTGGTAGAAGCCAGGCTTGCTGCCCATCGGTTCCCACGGGACTTGGGTTGCCCCAGCCGGCCCCGTAGTGGCACAGAGGCTGCCACCTCATGCCCCCTCCAGCCCTCAGATAAACTGTGAGAAGCCGAGAGCCAGGTGGGACAGGAGATGCAGATGAGGATGAGAACCAAATAAATCACTTTCTCAATTTCCACCTTGATTATATGGTCCTGCTTTTATAGGCCTGCCCGGCAGCCTGTGCACACACGTTTACACCACTTTCGAAAGCTTCGACAGTAAAATCCCAACGAACTCCCAGTGCCTGTCCACTCCCACAAAGCAAACAAGGGAGTGCAGTGGCGGGGCAGGGCAGGGCGGGCCGACCCGACCCTGCTGGGCTGCGCCCCAAACCCCGCCAACTCCTCTCTGTCACCCAACAGCCCTCAGCATCTCTGAGGCCTTGGATGGCTTTCAGCCTGGAAAAACAGAGAGAGGAGGAGTGGAAGTCTGAGGTGTATTTATATTACTATATTCTCAATTAAGTCAATTAAGCAACATGCACAATGTGGCAGACCCTCCCTTCTAATGTTTTCCTCATTTCTACCAAGACAATTCACTCACTGTGGCTAAAACAAGCTTCCTGATCCCTTCACAAAAATTAGAAACAACAGGTAATGAAGAAACAAAATAGGAGGTAAACTTCATGGGAAACCAGGCATGTAAAGTAACCATACAACTGCCAGGCTGGATTTCTCTTTTGTATATTCATGACTGATGGATAATACACAACTCATTTCCCCAAATTCTTAAAGATTAGGCTAAGCTGCAGCTGGCCATCTAAGTAGACAGGTATAGCAGGATAAAGCCATCAAGTGGCAGTGGGGTGACTTTTCTCTCGAAGATGGCAGTGGGCGCCACTGATAACTCACAAGTCCGTCCCTGCCCAGTTCTGTACAATCAAGGATTTCCTTGGAAGACAATAAAGGGTCTGAGGAGATCCCGGCTGTCTGTCCTCTCAGGAGCCTCCTTGGAACAAGACTCCATTTTTTTAATCTCCAAGCAAAAAAAGGGTAGAATATACGATGGCACATATTTGTTTTCAGACCCTTTGGTGATTCACATTGCAACCAAGAAAAACTATGCTAGTGCCCACAAATTAACACATTTCCTTTTGAGATAATTTTCACTGATGCCTGTAAATAGTGCCAGCTATTTTTTCTGCCCCCTTCAGTTTCCTGTAAATCAAATCATACACAGTCATGATACATTCACAACTCCCTCTAAAAACTCATAGATGATGGTTGAAACAAGACATTGTTTAAAAGTTACAAAGAAGACCCGAAGTACAGAGGTGAGAGATATCAGTAAGTTCTTGCCAGCAATGAACGACTGGAAGAAAGGTAGAGGAGGGCAGTCCTGTCATTTCTCCCCTGGTGTGACCTGCCTTAAGAAAAGTCACAAGACAAACTGCCTTATTAGATGAGAAAGAATCAACAGAGGAGAAAAGTAGATATAAACAGGCCACCTGCAGCAAAAGAATTCTTTGTAATCACTCATAGTCAGACACCAGGCACAAAGCCATGAGAAACCATATGTCACTATTCCTGGTGTTATGAACTTCAGTGTTCGAGATGCAAGAGGTGATTATAAGAGATATCAGCAGATACTTGAGATAGCCTAGATTTAACTGTATTCAGAATCCTAGCTCAACACTGCTGACTTACGTCCTTCATAATTCAATTCCCAATAAGATTCTATTTGCAACAAGAGGTGGCATTTTTTTGGTGTTTGTTATTTTGTTTTTAATTTGCTGTCTAAAACAACAGCTAATAAAGACAATATTAGGCAGCTTGCTCTCTTTTCTTTCTGTAGTTCCTGTTCAGCACAAGCTGAAGTGACCACAGCAAATAATTTGTCTTTGGATGAAGGTCATGACCCTGTGTCAGCCTGAGCACAGCGCTGGCTGAACGTTGCCTTTGAAGCCAACAGAAGTCTTACACAAGCACAGCTAAGGGATCATGCTACTAGTTTGTAATGCAGTCTGGAATGTTTTAGAATGAGAAATCATAATAACATCTGAAGTTATTGTCCTGATACAGCCTATTTGTAAATGGCAAAAAAATTATTGGTACCATGCATGCTGTTCTCTCTATATTCACATGAGATCTCTGCTCTAGAAATAGTGCCAGCATTTCCTAAAAGTTCTTCGGTAATGACTGCTTTATGCTGTTTCTATTGTGCTCACTATTGCTCCTAGAAAAGTAGAATTCCTTACAGATGCATTTGGTTTTCCTTACTGCTTTGTAAAAATTTTAGTTTAGTTGTTGGGTTTTTTTATAAACAATTAAAAATAGTTTGTCCTCTAAAAAAGATGTCTTTTCAAAGCACTAGAATGAGCACAAGCAGGGGAAACAGCCTTTGAAAGAAAAATTACTTTGGACAAGTTTTGAATTTCAAACATAGTCTTTGTTTATATTTCACTGACAAAATGCCTTTCAAATATTCTTTGAAAGGTGATTACATTAGGCAGGGGCTATTTTAGCAATTTCACATCTCATAGCACTATTGTATACAGGGATCTGTCCACCTACTTCCCTCACTGCAGTCACATCTCTTTGAGACTTTACTCAGCTAACTTTTACCACTTCTAAAATAGTGCAGACTTTTTCTTTTCTTTCAAATTAAAGTCAACCCTTTCTGTACCACTAGCTCTTCTCTAGGTCTCCTAGTGGGCTGGCCTGCTGTTGATGTTCTGTTTGGAGGTTTGCTGCAATATTTTGCTTAGAATTGGGCAGAAAATGTCTTCCCGGTTCAACAAAATACTAGGATAGCCAAACCCAATTCCCCCTTAAAATCACAACAGAAAGTTGAGATTTTGAGTGTTTCATACTTCAAGAGGAAAAAAAAAAAAACCAAAACCTTGCACTGCAAGTCCTTTCCAAATTACATATCCTTCCTCCTCCATTCTATTTTTGCTGTAATTTAGGAAAAGAGCGCAAAGATCCTTCTGCAAAGGCACTGTGCAGCCATGAAAAAGCAGCACATCTAGTTATTCCTATCATCAGCTCAGGTAGTGAAAGTTCTTGGAATGCCAGGAAAGCTCTCAGATTTTACTTTCTTCATAGTCTTAACACTATCATATTTTGATGTTCTTGCTACACTTATGCATCTCCACTGCAATAAAAACTAAATTTCTTGACACATTTGAAATTTTTTTAATAGTCTTTAAATATTTCTAATACACATTTAGGAAGACAAATTCTGTACCAGCTTCGGATCCGTCAATGCTAGCAAATACCTTGCGGTTCTAGGAATGTTCCTGGGCCCCGGAACACAATGGCCTGTACCACCAGACATTGAGACTGATTCTTGGCACAGCTTTGGCCTAAGCCAGCTAGCACTGTCCGAAACATCTGTCGGTCATAGCTCAAGAGTTAGCCCAGGCAAGACTTCAACACCAAAAGGCAATTGACATGAGGCTTCCTTGTTTTGCTGGGCAAGACAGTAGAACAGTGTCAATGGGGGCTGTTGGGGCAAGATACCCTCAGTGACAGAATCCTTTTGATACATCAGTACAGACAGTGCTTCTGTCAGGTCTGCATAAGGAAGGTGGAGTAGCTTTGGAACTGCAGGCTCCTGCACAGTGCCATAAAAATGCACAGTACAGTGCAATGCCTATAAACTGGCTGAAGATGAACAAAAAAGGCTGTTCAGTGTTGCTGTGTTGTGCTTCTGTACAGTTGTACAAAAGCAGATGAAATCTGAATTTTGTTCTTTGTTGTGCTATCAATATTTAATTCTTTATGTCATTACAAGATTTGTCCCTTCTCAGGTACAGAAGAGTTATATGTTTTGTGAAAATGTACTACATACTTACTTTAGTAGTTTTGTGAGCACAGGTAGAACCTCCAAACTTCTTTTTTTTTCCATCAAACATAGACAAGAAAAATGCCTCACTGTTCTTCATTCCTCAGTCAATGCTCTCACCATTCAGACAATCACTGGCAACCTCTTACATAATCAGATCTTTCTCATAAAGTGATCCATTCTAAAATTATCTCAGACTTTCGATCTGTTATTTCCTGTCTTGTCAGAAGAGACAGATTAGTGTGCCTTTTGGGGGCCTGACTGAAAAGGCTGGAGAAACTTTGCTAAGGGTCCTCATCATATTTAATTCATCCTTCGTTCCATTTTATGATTCATTAGAAAGATTTCAGAATTTGATGGAAGAGGAAGGAGTTAGAAATAGGAGGTGCTAGGTAACTCTCAGGTACTTAAAAGCACACAGATTCTCATAAAGCAAGATTTGCTAAGAATTAGGAACAGTACATATGACACATTTTTCCTTCCAGTGTTATAAAAGCAGATGAAATGCATTCTGCACCTTGAAGTTTGGACTTATTCTTCCCCTCTACGGCACAAGTCACTGAAGATGGCAAGCCCATACCAGCTGAAATCTGGCCTTAAGATATCAAGAATCACCCAGACTCAGGAGTAATATGAATATATGCCCCATACAACAAGAGCCAGAGTAGTCTGGGAACAGTTTTGCTAGATGTGGGTTAAGGCTTAGTAGGAATGAAGCTACAAAACGAAGAACTTATCCTCTGAGTTATAGTGGTGCTAATTGACAACTTTCACATGAGCATTTACTTAATAATGTCTGGTAGAGCTCAAGTCTCATTAGGTCCTGTTTTAAGAGATGGTCTAAAGGTCAGTGTACTCAGAGACCTGGGCTACAGATATAGTTTTGCTACACTTCTCTGTCTACAGAGAGATTTCTTGGGTGGGGTTTTCAGAAATGATTGACCCAGGAGACCAAATCTGACTGTCAGATTTGCCAGATACATCCTCCTAAGTCACAAAAGCACAACTGAGAACCTCTCAAGTCACCTCTTACTTTGTATGTCTGTAAAAGGAAACAAACCTGACCCACTTAACAATCAGAGATCAGTAAAGATCTATTTGCTGCAATTGTAGCGTCTTAGCACTGAACTTGCCAAGGCAGGACTTGCCCTTTCCCTGACTAGGGGGAGCCAAGTGCCTGCAGAACAGTTGTGTTTCTGTTCTGCATGGAGGCAGACCTGAGAAAGTCAACAAGGATCCTGCCCTGCTGCTTCCCAGCTTCTTACCCTCCACATGCACTGAGGGTCATTTAGTGCAAAAAGGAGAAGAGGCAAGGAGCTGAATGATTGCCCAAGGCTGCACAGCTGGTCTCCGCAGGTTCCCCAGTCACTCCTGATTCCCTATTCTGTGTGTTCTTCCAGACCAGTCTGCATCCAGTCTGTCTAGACATTTCCAAAATGCAAGGCAGAATTCAGGCTCTCAGAACATTTTGAATGATCTGCAAATTTTCCGTATTTAGGACCATTTTGAACTCTGTTGGAACACAAATATTTGGTTCACTATAAAAAAAGACTGACAAAATTGTAACATCTAGAAATTCCTTAGGAAAAATAGTATGTGTTTATTGTCTCTTCTTTCACACATTTAAAATAGTTTAAAACTTCATTTGGCCCATCACCTGGTCTGATGAACTCAACATGGCAAAGGATCTTCAAAAACAGGGCTGAATCTTACACGTATCAATAACAACAGTCCCATTTCTTCAGTTGCATCAGAAGTAGCTTCTGCACTGTTACACAAGTAAATAAGCTAAACTTTGTCTTTCAGTAATTATAAGGACCAATTTACTGAAGGTTTATCCACATTAAATACAGTCATAAGTATTTCCTTTTCTGTGTTGACTGTTGTTGCTGTAGAGAATATTCAAACATTGAATAAGCCTTCAGATGGTTCCCTTCTCATCTATTCTGTTTCTGAAATAGGGGATTTTTGCAGCCTGATACAAATTAAAACAAACTTGTTGATAAAGTCAACTAAAATTTAGAATAAGCAACACTATAAAAAAAGTTTTGCCCACTCTTTTTGTCTTTGGTTTTTCTTTGGGCTTCTCCATCAGGCCTTCTTAACTCACACCAAGTCATTTCTGTCTAATAAAAAACTGTTTTTGCTGTTACTAAATCTAAGGAGTTAATGAGCTGTAGGTATTACCACATCAATAAAACAATGCAGTCCCTTCTGCACAGGAAAATCAGTAGCCAATATCAAAGAGAAAAGATTTTAAGCAACTTTGCCCAGCAGGTACATTTATTGCTGTGTTCCTTCCTTCCCTGAGGTTATAAACTCCAAAACAAAGATTATCACTGGAAAAAAAAACAGATAAACCTGACTAGGTATAGAGTAACTGGAAAACAACAACAATAACAAAGGGTGCTTTACATACAGTGAAGAAACTCCAACTTGTTTACCAGCATCTACTGCAGGATGGATAATGTTCAGCCATGAATAAACTCAGAAAGCCTGGAAGAACATAGGAGCCTAGCCTGGGATCCAGAAACTCCAAAGGGTGGCTCTTTGACAGACATGCAAAGTTTCATTCCCCTGGAACATTCAGTGGGGTAATAAATGAAGCCACTCAGCCACCGTTTAGAAAGCCCAGTCTCACTGGGCTTCAAGACATTATCAGTTTTCATTTCCATGCCACTGGCCAAGCTGCAAGTCTTGGATAAACTCCTCCACATTTGCTTTCCAGCTAATGTGAACCTTGACTTTAGATGGATACTATTGTTTTTGGTGAATTATTCTCTTGCAATTCCTGCTGCCTTAGAGTCTTGAGACATTCAGTTTAAACAGGTGGCTATAATTAATTATTCAAAATGATTTTTAGGAATTTGGATTTTTTTTTTTTTTACTGACAGTGCATTAGTTACAAGCATTGTACAAAAATAAGGCAATTGCATGCTGTTTGGGGTATTTGTGATTAAAAAAACATGCTCTAGCTCATTGTAATGTTTCTGTAGGCTGGCATTATTTGTGAGAGATTTATTTCTTGTAGCTGCTTTGCATTTATATTAGTTGTATATTTTAAGAACAACATCCGCTAAAGCAGTTTCATGTGAAAAATGGAAATATACTTGCTTCAAGAAAGTATTTCTGTTCTCGTCTTCCTTTCATTCTCCATGGGTCTTTAGCAAACACTTGGTTGCTCATGAAAAAAGTTCAGAATGGTCAGCCACGAAGATTATTAGAAGCAATTAGGGAGGCAGCAGATGAGGATGCTGTAAAGTGCTGTTCTCACAAGCAAAGAACTGAAAGAATACCAGAAACTAAAACACAAACAGAAACCACCATTCGGAAAGTATAATACACTGTATTCTTGAACTTGTAAAGAAGTAAGCTGAATCTAGTCTTCAGTTAAAATAATACTTGAAAAGAGAATACCATGACCTGCAGTGTGCAGGTCAGGAGCCATCAAGCTTCCATCGACCTCCTGCTGTAGGTAGGTAAAGAGATCTTGGCACTGCTGGCCTTTTCCCTATATTCCCCCAAGAGATAAGGTATTTGGAAGTAAATACCATTCTAGACACAACTGTTTCTTCACAACATTTTCTAGACATCACTTATCATTCCGATATCATGATTTTTTCAGTTAAAATGTAACCAAATTAAAACCCAAATGATTTAAAAGTGAGGCTAACAGCTCCAACAAAGAAACAAAAAAAACGCAGCAAACAAAACAAACAAAAAAAATCCCCCTCCAAAATATTTACTCTTTGATTTTTACATATATTTATATATATACACACACATACATATTTGGAATACATTAGGTTAACCTTCTCCATAATTTAATTCTATTTCTTTAAGCATCACAAAAATCTTCCAATCTGACCTTAAGTTCTTCTTTTCCTGGGTGAATTGTTTGTTGCCTGTTTCACAAAATTTATTATTTACAATAAGCAACCTGGTCTAGCCAGGGCTGAGCTTAAATAGAGCCCCTGGGCCCATGCTATGATTCTATGACTCTGTGGGCGGGGCAGGTAAGGGGAAGCCCCATGTGGAGCTGATCAGGACCAGTAAGGCCTCTTAGCACTCAGGGCCCTGATAATTATTCATTTCACTGTGAAAAGAAATCTAAGAGTAAAATTAAAAAAAAAGATATTTTGTGTTCTGGAAGCAACATGTACTTTCATACTCATTGAGTACTTAGACCAGGTGAGATGTGGAGTACTTGTGTATATGCATGTTTTGGTTGGGAGGAAAGGCACCATGTGATTAATTTTTAGCCTCAGTGTTAATAAATATAACTGAAGGATTTTCTTTGGTAATGTGAGCACTGGAATTTCATCCCAATAGATAACAATTATAAATACTATGGAGGCTGAGGCAGACTTTGGTCAGTGGTGTGTGATGCCCGCTGTAATACTGAAAATCTGAGATGAAATCCTGTGTCACTACACTTATGCAAGATTTGCCACTGCTTTCCATGGAGCCTGGATCTTGCCTCAGGCAAAAGCAAAACTGCAGAGATTACAATATATGCTCTTCCACCCCAGCTCCCAGGAACAAGACCTGAATGGCAGATTTATTATTATTTATTAATATGCAAACTTGCATAAACCTTATAATCTCAAATGATACTTGAGTGCTTTCCTGGTTGATAAACCATATTTGAAACCCTTTTTTTTTCCCAAGTAAAATGGAATGTCAAAGTACTATCTCTAAACAGCAGGAACTGTTCTTTTCAGATATATTGGACACACGCAAGTTTCAATTGCCAGAATTTGATCATTATTACAAAGGACACTTCACCTGGCTTGTACAACAATTTTGGATTTTCCACCCCAATAGATGTGTTTAATGGTTTCTTTATGCAGAAAAACAAGATTTCTGAAAGAATTATCTAAAAGAGAGTACTAGGGTTCTCTTGTGGCACAGGAGACACGGTTACACAACGTAAGAACTGTGGGATAATTAAAAAACCAAATACGTCAGTAGAAACAGATTTCATTCACTGCTGAAACTGCCTGTAAAACATAATTCTACCTTTTGTTATTCCTTTTTGAAAGACAGAAAATCAGCTCCTGCCTTGTCTTGGCACCTGACAGCAGTTTTACCAAGGAGAAGATGAGGCTTTTGTCCTCACTGAGCAGTGTCCAGTCTGGGACTTGTCTCTATGTCCTGCAGTGCAGTCGGGACAGTCTTGTCCTGCTCTCTCCACCCTCATTTGGATCGATTGATGTTCACCCTAGAACTGCTAGTCAATTTTTAGTTATAATGCTGCCTTTTGCTGCCTTTGAAAGACCACGATGAACCCTGACAGTTGTCTCTCATGCACTTAAACTTTGCAGAAACCAAAACCTAGATCTTACCAATGCTCTGGGAAACCACTGTTTCTCTGTTACAAACAGGAACTGGGGGAACTCAATCAACTAAAAATTGCAAAAAGGAGATGAATGTCCTCATCTCATGGCCACACATCCACTTCAGTTAAGAGATGTAAATGCCACTGACAGCAATGTCCTCCAGAGAACCAGTACAGCAGAATTAGCAGGTCATTGAAACAGATGATTTTCCCATCCTTTTTCACAGTTGTTTTTTGTTGTTGTTTTTCTTTAAGCTGACATCTGTTCTCCCATGTGTGCAAACATATAAAGGCCACTAACTCTAACAGTCTCTCTAGGTACATTTCTATGACGGCAATGGAGAAGACCTTTTCTTTGGAGAAAGGGTATCAAGGCCTGAAGCACCAAACCTCCTCTTGTGTTCAAATGGCTTGAACTGCTGCAGTTATGTGACACAGTCAGACAACTGGCTTAGCTGGCTGGTCACTCTCCTTCACAGGTGAAAAGGTAATAGCTTAAAAGAGAGAATCAAGCTCACAACTTGCAAAGCACCTCTGGGCCCTTTCAATATACTGTGTACATCATTTGTACACATGTGTTTGTGAGATGGGAGAGGTAGGCCTGGGAGAGGTATAGAACAAGTAGGAATATAATTAAACCTAAAAACTAATAAGAAAAAAAGATCTATAGAAAGCTAATATCACCTTGTGGTTTTGCAAGTTATTTTTAAGTACTGTATAAAATCAGTGAGAATTTGATTGTGGCATTCACAGTTGTGATACTAATCACTGGGCTCAGCTACTACAGAAATCTGGCCTCAGGTTTATATTGATTGAACATCTATTCAATCAATAAAAAAACATAACCCATTCCTTTATTTCATCTGTTCTCAGAGCCTGGTGTCCCATACATACATCTGAATTCAAGCACCACAGTCTATGCTGTTTGCAGCACAAATAGCTCAATACACAAAAAATCGTGTAGTGCTACCACCTTTTTCACACTGTAAGCTGAGCCACTGGTACTGCTGTACTGACAAGCAGAAACAGATGACAAATGAGAAATTCTTCTGATAGAGCTTGTGACAGCATTTTTCTCCTGGTCAAAACTTGCAATGAAAGGGGGTGGGGGGAGATGGGACCAATAAGGAGTATTTGAATGGCAGCAAGCACTCACAGTCTGTGGCTTTCAGGCCTTGAGACCAGGAATTTACCACCTGGGCTGCTTTTGAATTGCATGACAAGGGCCTGAGTTTGGATCTAGTCCCAACAGGTTAATCAGACATGGATGATATTCCCAAGAGATATGGAAAAAAGGCTTTATCAAATTAGGTGAACAGAGTATTAATTTTGTAACTTTCACTCTAACTCACATAAGTGGCCAAAGAGCTTGTTCTCTTATAAAACTAACACAAAAAAACCCAGGAGAATATTTTTACAAAAACTACTTGATCAGAACAAAATGAACAAAGATACAAAATGAAAGAAGATACAAAGGACAGAGAAACAGAAAAAAGGCTGCTATTCCTCCTTGTCTTTTGTGAATATATGTAGTTTATTGTCCATGTCAGTCTTGTGCATCTCATGAAATTAAAATTGGTAGAGTACAGTGAATGAAGAACAAAATAACTTCACTTCCCCATGGAGGTGCATGCACAAAGATGCACGTGGGTGCATTCCTACATGCAGGAACCCTCACAGTGAGGAGCAGAAGCAATGGGTGGGAGCAGGACTGCTGCTGGGCAGGGCTTGCCCTTGTCCTCATATGACCAAAATTCAAGGATTCATTCACAGCCTGATTCTTTGAGACACTCTTCTTTAATCCTACAATAGAAATCACAACCTTGAAGTTCCAAAGAAATGACAGATAGGGAACAGGGACAGCTTTAAATGGAAAGATCAGATTCAATCAAAATGCAGACATGTTCTTTTCTAACTGCCAGAAGTTTTGGCAGCTTAGCAAACATTTTAAGAGGCTATTATTAAAAGCAACTGAAAATACCTTCAATTCTGGAAAATACAATTGGGCAAACAACCCAAGACAATCTGGACATCCTTTCAAAACTAAGATACACAGGGTATTTCCCTATAGAAACAAACAAACAAGAGATAACTATAATGGATACATATTTTTATGGGAGCACTGCCTATATAGCACTGATGAAACTCTATGTTTTACATCCCAATAACAAGGATAGATTCTGGAGGAAGGTATTTTAGAGACTGCTGTTGACTCTGCCCTGGAATGTCTGTGTGTAGCAAAGCAAATGATTGCCCTGAGGGGATTTTCCCACTGCTCATAAAAAATGTCACAGCCTAGCCTTGTCCCATCTGTACTGTGTTTTCTCAGGGCAACATCAGTGCAACCCATTTGGAGAAGCCTATGCTGTAAATAGTAATGTTTCAAACATTACACAGAACGGTGGCAATTTTTTTTCATTTAAAATGTTAAGAAATGAATATATTAAAAGCAGAGCACAATGTGGTGTTTTACCAGCAAAAAAGTAGCAGGGCCAGATCCTGAAAGATTCAGAGCCTGTCTTATTTGAAGTGAAAGATTCAGGAGAACAGAGAATCGACATGATGAGTGTACTTGCTGATACCTACATGGACCACACCGTTTCTATTAGAATTGCAGCCAATAACAGCCCAGCCTGGCCCTCCTTCTATCCTTACTGTATGTAGGGAGATCTGAGGTCTGGCATAAGAAGTATCTCTAGCAAGAGAGGTCCAGGATGGGGTAGGTTCCAGGAACATCCATATGTATGCCCCATGGTCCCTCTGTCACAAAATCCATTGAATCTAAAGTGTATAAGCAAAATAAATTTGAGCCTGCAATGTCTCTTCACTTCTAGCAAACTCTGGAGTGCAGCTTAGGGCTTCCTCTTAGAACAGACTGTAGGATATGAATGCAAATTTATCATGTCTGAAAGTGAGCAAACCCCCAGAGCTGTACAGCAATCCCAGGGTGATGTGAGAGACCAAAATCCTCCCCGGACCTGCCTCTGTAGACCAAGACATTTGGAATGGCAGGTGGGAACCCTTGCTCTGACCAAAACCTTCCAAGTCAATCTATTGGCTAATGTGTTACACCTACATATAACCTGCAAGCCTGCACAGGGCATAGGTCCTTCCACCACGGTGTTTCAACCAGCCCTGGATGAATACTGAGCACATGAAAAAACTTTGCACACCCACACAGCTTTGTAATTTGTAGTGGTACCTACACGAGTGAAGCATGCCCACAGCTGTCAGAGGAACAGCCCGCTAGAGCACAACCACTATTCTAACATTTACAGTTAAGTGCTTGCTACAACTGTATGGTGGCTGCCAGGAGCATTTGAGAGGTGTCAAGAACAAGGCAACAGTCTCAGGCCAAAATATGTGTAGGGGTGCATAATGAGGGATTCTTTATTTTATAAACTTAGACTTACATCCTTTCACTCCTCCCTTCCCATACAACATAATGCCATCCATGAATCACTCCATAGTCATCTTGTCAGAGATTTCCACTGCACTTCTATGAACATTTCCTCATTACGCTGTGTCCACTTAGATATGAAATTGAATGAGTGTGACACACAAAATGGGTTTGTGCTTTTGACAAACTAGAGGTAAGCCTGTACTTTTTGGCCAAATTCACTCCTTCAACAAGCTTCTTGTTAGTAGGCAAATCAATCTGGATTTGCCAGGCTTGAGTCTTTGCAGATGTGAATCTTCAGGGTAAAACTTTTCGATTCAGCAACCTAAAACCTTGGGAATACAGAGACCATTATATACATTCTCTGACTCTTGGGGCCCTTTTTTCCAGCTCTGAAATCCCTGTTTGCCTCTTACTTTCTGCATAAGAGGATAGAACTTCCTGTAGAAATAGAAAATGGGCAGGACTGGAAACAATGGATGCTAACAAGCACACTATCATTATAGCTATTTATGTGCTGAGTATCAAAATTGATAGTACCTTCATTTGTAACTTTTGCTCATTTGTTCACTATTATTAAATGAGCTCGGAAACCAGACGAGATTTGATAGTGACAGAGGGTAATTACACACTTTAGATGAAGGAATTCTGCATTGTGGTTTTAGAACATAAAAACCTATTAAAAAAAAAAACAAAACCCACAAAAACAGCAGAAAGAATGTGGGTACTTCAATTCAGCTACATTGCTGTCCTCAGAGAGCAGACTCATTAAAAAATCTGCTTTTCACTTTGATTCTAACTAAATGTACAAACAAAGGCTACAAAAAGCTTTTCCCTTGAATACTTGACTCTGTTTAGTGTAGAATTTGAAAATCCTCTATTTAAATAGTGAATTCTCGTCATTGATCAACAATCTTGATATTTTTAATTTCGTTGAGTGATTTATCTGCTTACTTTTGTAACATGCATCCGTACAGAAATTTGTCTAGTGTAGCTGTAAAGTAGCTGTGCTGGGTTTTTTTATTTGATATAGCATCAAAAAGAAAAATATTTTATAACATTGAAGTCAGCACTGAAAAATGGGTATATTAAGGTTGAGGACCAGCAACAATGGATAAGAAAAGATGTGTGGGAAAACTAGTGAATTTTCCTATCCATATTATTATGTGAAATTAATAGCTTCAGCTTAAAGAAGGTGGTGTCAGAAACTACTTATTTAGGAAAAATGTAGCATATTATTGTTGTTGTTCCATGCAGTGAGGACATCCAGTGGTAACTCACCTTTAGTCTGAAGTTTCCATGTCACACGCTTAGTAAGGTATTACTCTTCAAAGGTATCTTACGGTTCCATGACACCAGAGAGAGCCAGAATCATCTGGGTATTGCTTTTTTAAATGGAAGTTCAAGTCATTTGCATGTTCCTCCACACACCATGCCTGTAGTCTATCCAAAACTCACAAGAAAATACGTGTCATTTTGCCTGAAAAAAGCTGCTCAGAAAGCACAGAAGTCTCTGGCTAACAGTAATTTCATTTTATATTTTTTGCCACCCTTACCAAAACCTTATTGCGTTTATCTCAGTGTAGGATTTGTCTGCAAAAAATGATTTGCCTCAAACCATTAGGAAAAGGAAAGCAGCCTCAACAGCAGCATGGACTTTCTAAACTGATTCAACCAGCACATAAGCATCCCAAGATGACTGTCATTTTACAATTCTCCAATTACCACAGACATTCTCTTTTCTGCAAACCTCCACTGCCTTCTTTTCATATCATGCAGCACCATGTTGCTAAGGCTCTGTTCTAAGCAGCCTTGACATGGTGCCAGTGACCACAAGAAGACGGTATCTGCCTGGCAAGGATATTTAGCACCTGTCATTTGGAATACTTTCTCCATTTGTGCAGGGTCTAATCAGCTAATGCTCTGATTTGAATTCAAGGAATAATCAGAACCATGTTTCAGATAGTAATTTTTTCAGCTACAAACCCTTCTCCAACTGTTTCTGAAGCAGACATGAAAAACGGAATATTTCCAACAGGGAAGGAGCTTCTGAGAGGACTTGTGATCAATGTGTGTGTGGATACTTGTATACAGTTATGGTCCCATTTCAAAGTGAGGCCAAAAGACTATGTTTCTGGTCTTTTCTTGGTTATTGTTAATCCACTGCAAATGGAATAGTTCATCTTTTCCTATCTCCTCATCTTCTGAACTCTCTAACCCAACCTGATACTGGTGGCAAACTAACTTAATAAGATGGTGTATATGTGTTTCTGGATCAAGATAAAGTAAAATGTTAAAAGCATTTATTGTGTTGAAATTTTCTATGCCAATTTTCTGCTGAGAAGAAGAGATTCAAAAGGTCAGGGCTCTTGCAGTACAGAGTTAGTGGTATATTAGTTACAGTAATTCAGTCTGAAAATTCCAGGAGAAACAAACGCAATGGAATGCCATGAATTACAAGAGGAGACCACAGCTTTAATCAGCTCTTGGGAAAAGAGAAACATGCATTTGGTTATTGACAGTTGATAAACTCAATTATGAGGTATGAAGAAACCAGGAGTTCTAGGATTTTTTTCTTTAAGTAAATAAGCTTTTGTCTTCCTACTTTTCTTCCCCTTTGATTACAGAGACTTTTATTTTCTTGTTTATCATATAGATACACTTTCAAAACTGTTACCACTGTTGCTGGCATTCAGGTTTTTCAGACCCCAGCTGGACTGTAAAGGCTGGGAAGGGCATGCCTCTAAGTGATGTCTGGAAATAAAATNATTTTTTTCCTTTTGCAAATGACTAGTATTACCAAATATTTCATCAATATTTTCTGCCTTGGTCAGAAGCATTAGAAACTCACACACAATACCAGAAACATGTGTGAATGCCAGAAAATGAAACAAACGAGAAACTACCAAATTCAGGAACATCAAAGATGTGAATTGAGGAAAACAAGTCAGGTTGACCTTTTTTTTTGGTATCATCTTATGGTAATTAATTCCATCAGACAAGCATTTTTGTTTTGAATAATGTTTCTTTACATTGCCTTGCAAAATACCAGTGTATGACAGCTATCATCAGTTTTCTCCTCTTTAACCAATGCTGCCACAATTTCCTATCAAGTAATTGCCCTCACAAGCAGGTACTAGAATAACACGGGACAAAGAGTTTTGCTGTGTTCCTTTGAAAGACATTTGAGTCAGAGGTTAAAGAAATCACTGCTCCAGAGGCTCTTAAACATGTCATTGTCATAATATAAAAACTGACTTACTAACTTAGATTATTTGGAGAGTTAAGTGCTTGTGTTATTGCAAATTAAACTAATTAGTATCATTTCCTGACAGCTGCAGTGAGCGATAGCAATTCCATGATTTTTTTCTTCAGCCGCTCATGTGGGATGAAGAGAAG
>WEIV01018102.1:116340-133237 GCA_013390005.1 Calyptomena viridis
ACAAATATTGTCTGTTAGTCAATTAACACATCTTTAGGCTGAGAAGGCAGGCTCGTGGCAAGAGGCATTTGCATTGTGCAGTTAAACAGATAAAATAGCTTCTTGCCTTGTTACAGAAAAATACTCAGTGGTGCATGTGTGCACCCCTCCCCGCTGTAGCTTCTCTACACCAGGGTGCTACTCCACCACCTACAGCACCAAATGTTCCACACTAGTATGGAATATGCCTTGCAGTGGCCTGACACAACTGTATACAAGTTTGCTCTGTTGCACTAGTGCACTCCAAGAGCCATAAAGCTACATTCTTATCAGCTGTAGGAAACGCCATCTACTCTCCCCCCTGCTCTCCTACCAGCAGCCAACACTGTGCCTTCAAAGAGTTACACAGGATTTTGCCACAGACCCTTCCCCTGACCTGAGTCATGAGTGTGTGTCAAAAGCTCATCCAACATGGTTGGCTTGGCACCCCTTGCTTTTAATTTGAAGACCAGAGCTTCCCAATACCAAACCAGCTTAAAGCAGCACTGCTCACACACTCTAAAAATGCATGTCAGCATTCAAGAAAGGAAGAAAGGAAAAAACAGGAAGTCACAGTAGTGAAGCTGCTGTTAGTCATTCCAGTCAGTAATTTAGAAACAATAAGAAAACGCTTGACCAAAGAATAACAGTCCAGTTGTCTGACCCTTAGTGAGCATCCCAGTGCCAAAGGCTCCCTTACCATCACAGAGAGTCTTCTGAATCCCTTCTAGGGAAACATACTTCTGTTATGTCCCATACAAATTTTTCTGAAAGACCTTAATTTAACATCCTTGATTCCAGTCAAGAATAGATCTTTCTCTTTCACTTCTTATTCTTTAGCTCTTCCCTTATAAACACTGGAGAAAACAGGATCTGCAGGTTACTGTTTTGACGGTGAACACTGTGAAGCAGGCAAGCCTCAGCCCAAACACAGTCTGTGGCCTTCATGAAATACCATCTCTGGTGCTCAAGGAGGTCGTTCCTACCACTGCAGCACAGGCAAGTCAATTTGGCAGCAATGACCTGGTTTTATTTGGACAGTGTTGGTATGTGGCCTAATTGTCAAGCTCCACAAGCTGCATCTTACACCCATTTTTTTGGTCTTGGGGTGAGAAGCCAGTCCTGTAGACATGCTTTCTCATCTGTTGTCACATGATGTCTCTGTTCTCCAACTCACTCTCTCCTTCTCTCTTAGAAAGGAGATATTGATGTACCAGAGCAAACTTCACAGTCTCCTGCCCTCCTGACTCCCTTTTTAACCTCTTCCCACCAGCACAGGAGTGCTAACAGCCAATGACCTTTCTGACTAGGCTGGAATGGGCTCTTGAACACTTTTCTCCACTGAGAAGCCAAATGCTTCAATTGTCATGAATGTAGAAATACATATGAATATGCTCTTTGATGCATCACACTTTCTCTCATGCTTATTTGCAGATTTTCAATTGCTTCCTATTTTATCCCAATATCCTAGAGCTCCTAAATAATTTTGGTGTTAGCTAACTTGCATATTTTTTAATATAAACAAAGAAGTAGTACTAAAATTTCCACCTCCTAATCTCTAATTTCAAATTATTTGGCCTGTGCTTAGTACTTTAAAGGGTTCACACACAGGAGACCTTGGTTCCTTGTTGTGTTAAGTACACTCCCCTCTAACACAGTGGATTGGAAATGTGATCATGTATTAGGACTAAAGACTATAAATATAAAGCCTCTGGACTCGACAGCAATGTCTGCTTCCACTCAAACAACAGCCACAGCGGGTTTTGAAGGCAGGAGATCAAGTGCTAGTTATCATTATTATCAGTGAATACATATGTATTTCTAAAAGTGTTAGCTATTTACTTAGGCACACAGACCCAGAAAGGGCTACTACTCATAGGCAAACAAATCTTCTGTACTCTTTGCTGCAGAAAGGTTCTCTGTGTCATTAACTCATGTGTCTCTTTGCCTTAACTAGCCATTAACAAGCCAAATGCAAAAATTTCTGTAGTTACTTCACAATGAAGTGATTGTTCAAAAACTCAAAAAAACTACGCCTATTATTTTATTAAGAAAATTTGGGTTTGCATACATACTACTATACATGGCTATTTTTGAAACGAGAATCTTTCTGCACAGAAGCTAAGCTACTTTTTGATGCCACATTTGGTCAAAAATCCAGAGAATAAAAATTGCTCATATTCCAACAAAATCAATCGAGCAGAATAACTTCCATTCCAATTCTGAAGAATTATCTAAACAATCTTTAGTCTGGAGAAAAGATAAACTTCTACCAATATCTTTCCTCTAAGGAAACTTAATCTAAAATATTGGAACTAAACAAATCAGAAAAGAACAGATTTCTTCTAGATTTCTGTGACTGATTCTCTACTTGCTAGCTACTGAATTTCCCTATTTAAAGAGTTCACGGTTTTCAAATCAGGTGGCTAGTCTGTTCTCTTCCTTTCAGTGCCCTAATACTTACATATAATGCTACTATTTTAAAAGAGAGTCAGAGAAAGTGGTGAGAAGAGCAGGTATTCATGAATCCCTGGGTTGTGATCTTTATCAGCTGTTCAGTTGGCTTTCATATTAGTTACATTCTGCTTAAAGGGTTTCAATTTGCTATTTTAATGATTTAAATAAGATTAAATGCTCTCAGAAGAGAAGGGACAAGAAGACACTGGTAGGGGTATTTTCCGATCCTACTCCTACTTCTGATCAGGTAAGATCCATTAACCATTTCTTCTCATAGTGTTTCCAGACAGCAGAAGTGGCAGCTAATACAAGAGAAATGTAATTACTCTGAAAGTGTACCCCACAGTCATTCAAACTGAATAAAACAATGTTAGTCCTTAGGCGGGCACAGCCCAGGTCGGTGAGGAGGTTTGCTGCTCCTGCAGTACTCTGCAACTTGGTAGCACAGCAGCACGATGCATCATAAGGCAGATTACTGTGATTTGCCACTGTGCAATTCACAGATATGATTGCATCTCATTTCAGAACTAAGTGGAACCATCTGCCCCTTTGTATTCAATCAAAGGCCACACAGTGACTCTCAAATTATGCCTGCATTTACCACCTAAAACATAAAAGGAAGCCAGCTTGTGTTCCAGCAGTAACTTCGCTCTTTGTGCACCAAATTCAGCAACCCACCTGCTTTGGTGTTCGTAGCAGTTCCCTTCTTCTCTCACAGACAATATGATTTGTCACAATCTCAATGATGGGATTTGTTTCAATGCAAGAGTCCATTCTCCCCTTTTCCCTGTTGGGTAGTTCCAGGTTCTCAGCCTCTGCCTCTGGCCAGTTCTGTAACAATACGTGTTTCTGGACTCTGTAAGAAATCCTCTGGCAATGTGAAAAGCCTTGGAGACAGCATGTAACTTTTTCTTTTAATCTTAAACAATAGGATAGTTGTATTTCACAGGTAGAGTTATGAGCTGCGTAACAGTAAAAGACAACTGTAATGCTTAGCTGGAAGGAGGTTACCTCCTACTGAATACCTTGTATCCCCACAGGGTGAGGCAATCCCTCCTGCCACACCTCACAAGTGAAAACTGAAGCAAAAGGAGTCTTATTGCTGTGCTGGGAACAGAGATTAAAGAATTTGTTCAGGTCACCTAGGAATGCTGCAGTGGAACACAACAAATGCAGATCTTCTGAGTCCTACCTCAGCAGCTTAACTTCAAAGCTTTTCTTCTGGTTAAGTGATCGGAAGCAGTTAAACCAGCATGACTTGTTATCCTCTTACAAACTAACCAAAGTGCTTATTTAAGACCACATATTTTCTGGTGGATGAAATACCAGTTCTGAGGACCTCTCTGCCACGTTGTTTTGTAGACCTTTAATCAGTTTGATGCCAGTAGCGATAGGAACAGAACAGCACAGGGCTTAAGCCCAAGAATCCATGGATCTGTGACTGATGTTTGAAAGGCTGTAGGCAGGATTCTGTATTCCTAGTGCCATCAACCAGAGCCCTGCAGGAGACTGTGGCTTCCCTGGATTGACAGCTGACTGCTGCCAAGGGGAACAAATGCTGTGTATTTGCCTATTTTCTCATGCAAGTCTCTCACCAAGAGAACGCCCCTTAGGGGGTGGGAGGAAGGGGAAGAAGGGTGATGTGGAAGATAAAAACAGCAGCACAATCCCACTAATCATATA
Source organism: Calyptomena viridis (assembly GCA_013390005.1). Lineage (NCBI taxonomy): Eukaryota > Metazoa > Chordata > Aves > Passeriformes > Eurylaimidae > Calyptomena > Calyptomena viridis. The sequence continues at coordinate 120,499 of WEIV01018102.1, forward strand.
TCTGAAGATAGCATTGCTTGAAATGATGAAAACAGACACCACTACTCATTTCCCTTTCCCAGAACATCTTTCCTTGGGAATATATGAGTCACCTGGAATAAGCGTCAGGTCTTCAGTGCTGTTACAGGTATTGCTGGAAAACATGCAGTAGTAAAATCATAGAATCATATGGCCTGGGTTGGAAGGGACCTTAAAGATCGTCCAGTTCCAACGCCCCTGCCATGGACAGGGACACTATTCACTAGACCAGGTTGCTCAGAGCTCAATCTAATATGGCCTTGAACACCTCCTGCAATAGGGCTCCAAAACTTATGTGGGCAATCAGTTCCCAGTGCCTCATCACTCTCACAGTAAAGAATTTCTTCCCAATATCTAGTGTAAACCTAATATCTAATATAAACCTACTCTCTTTCAGTTTGAAGCCATTTCCCCTTGTCCTGTCACTACATGATCTTGTAAATAGTCTCTTTGTCTTTCTTGCAGGCTCCCTTCAGGCACTGCAAGGCTCCAATTGGGTCACTCCAAAGCCTACTCTTCTCCAGGCTGAACAACCCGTATTCTCTCAGCCTTTCCTCAGAGCAGAGGTGTACCATCCCTCTAATCAACTTGGTGACCCTCCTCTGGATTTGCTCCAACAGGTCCATGTCTTTCCTGTGCTGGGGACCACAGAGCTGGATGTAGTGCTCCAGGTGGGGTCTCACAAGTAGCTACTATGATAGATGATTTCTTAACATTGAATTAAACCCACTCATTTTAAAATCAAACAAAGCAGGCCAAAATTTCCAAGACAAGAGCTTCTTCTGCCATTGCTGTTTTCAAGCCTTCCTGGTGACATGTCAATCGCTAAGAATCCCCGTGGATACTGAAAAAGATCTGATGGCTGCTTACTGAAAACCTAGAGTCTAGACAATCTAATCAAGGAACTGGCATGTCCTTCAGTTAGCCCCAGCTCCACCTTCCTGCCAGCCCTGAAGACATGGGAATGTGTGAGTCAGACACGCAGTGCACATACAATAACAAGCAATGTTCAAAGCAGCACATGCTCATTTGTGAACTGTATATGTCTGAGACCTCCATCCCAGCAGACTGATTGTTACAGTTTTCATTACTTTTTGTTCACCATCATGAAGCAACAACCTCTAGTGTTTCAGCCCAAGAAATAGTGCAGTCTCCTCTCCACATCAAAGAGCCCTCTAATATTAGTGCCTTGCAGAAGAGGACATCATCTGTTCTGTCCCAGAACTACTTAGAAAACAAACCAAAAACAAAAGCCAAAGCCTTCTCATCATTATACAACTGCAAATATTTTGGTCCTGCATGTCAAACAAGTTTAGTTTTGACACAGACTTCTAAAGTTTCTGCTGACTTGGCAATCAACACCCCTGTCTCACAAGCTTCTTAATATCCTAAAATTCCATAGCTCAGCAGCAAGAAATGATTTGATGAGGAACGATGGATTAATTCATCTCACATATCTTGTTTAAAGGAATGACAGGAATGAAATCATTTAAAACTAAAAGTCTTTGTATGTCTTTCTTCTGAAAGACTCTTTGTATCAAATGCTATGAATTCATGCTAGTCTGTCACCAGTGAGGCTTTTGCAATGTAGCAGTGGCAGCAAATAATGTATAATAACTTGTGGTGAACTGCCATGAACAATTAATTTGATACTAAACACATTTCTAACAAGGAACAGACAGAGATGTTTTCTAGGTGTTAAAGTACTTTTGTATCACTGAATTGATATCACAAGTGCCTCATGCTTTCTGGCAGGAGGCTGCAGTATCTCCAACAAAGGGATTTTTTTTTTAATCGTGGATTTTGGCACTTCCTAGATGCCTCATATTCAGCTACGGCTCTAGCACAAAATTTACAAACCCAGAAGCAGGCTGGATGCTAGGAGAACATTGTCATTCCTGCCAGGAAGTGCTTGGAGGTCTGTCAGACCAGCCAGGGGCAATGTAGAAAACTTACCAGGAATCCACAGAAGTTTTTATTTTTCTGTAGCCTTTTAATTGTCTGGTAAGGATGGGAAATGCCTGCTTGCATCAGTCCTAGAGAGGGCTGGCCCCTGCTACCACCCCGTAAAGAATGCTCTGAGGTCCCAAGAAGACCACAGCTTCACGTGCAGGCCATGTGCCCTCACAGCAGCAGTCTCCACTCCATGCAGATGTTTTAATTTGCCACTCTCAAAGCAGATGTGTCAATACTAGCAAACTTGGAGGGGGACACACTTATTTCCCTGACGGACCAACTGCAGAAGGAATTTGATGAGCAAACTCATGCTTCTCCTGTTACAGCTGAGAACATGGCAGAAGTGCTTCCTCACCTCTTTACAGCAGCAGTAACCATCACTGTTTAGGCAGCCACACAATATTTGCTCCTTCTCGTCTTTGCAAAGTGATTAGAAATCCAAGGATTTTGTCTTAACACAGTGAGGAAGCCAGGCACATAGGCTCTACATCAAGACATTTGAGAACTATATTTGTTACATATCACATAATAAGATAAATAATCCTCTTCTGAAACATTGGTTTCTATCTACAATAACACTGATGTACCACTTATCGAAAGAACAGTTCTCACAGCACTTTGGAAGAAGGGCAGTGAACAAGAAAATCGATGTCTCTTTGCACTCATGTAACATGTGGAGATCCTTGGATATTAAAAATGCTGTAACATTTTTTGCCAAATATAAGCTACTGCATCCTTGAAATACAGAGACTTGGGCAGAACGTATGAAGTATGTCCTGCAGAAATTATATTCTTATTTTTGTGCAGAAGTATATTTTTTCATGTAATTAAAAAGAATATTTACCATACTTTCAGATGTATAACTACCTCAAATAATCTATGAAAAGTCAGAGGGTAGATGGGAGTCTGAGGGAACTTCCGTAAATATGGAGGCCACATAACCACTGAGAGATTACACTGCATTGTCTTGGGAAATAGAGAAGATATAGAAATGCATCTTATTTTAGCATCATGATCAGCCTGGATTGCTTCAAGGTGCCATGATCTCTAAACACCAGACATACGAAAAGCAAGAATTTTGAGTTGATACTGACGCAGTGATCAGCATACATACATTCACAAGACAGTCCTCCTCTCCACATTCAGGACTTCTGGAAGGGGTCACCACTGTGAAAGCTAGGAAAGCCCTCATCACCAATGGAATACACACAGAGAATAACATTTACAAACACACATACATGGAGCACTTAATCCATCCATGTGTTTAGGGCTCACTTCTCATGATGTGCTCTTTTTAATTGTCCCTGTTTCAACCATGATTATCCTGAGCCATAGGAGTTCATTTATATTTGGAATGTGAACTTTGGCTGTCACACTACTTACTGCACTGAGTGATGAGTGCAGCTTTTGTCTTTCTGTTCCATTTGGGCTTCTCAAAAGTAAGTCATATTAGATCAAGGCAAAGGTTTACGTGGAAAGTGTATGAAGTGAGTTTAGTGTTTCAGTTTTGTGATCACCAAAGCATTTTAAATTGGTTTAAGCTTCTTCAAGCACTTAAAATTAGGCATAAATCTTGTGACGCTCAGAACCACACCATATACATCACATTGTGAACCCATCTATTTCAGACATCTAAAACACAGCTTGGTTAAAACAAGAAAATTATTTCAAATACTCAAAGCTTAAAAAGTAACATTCATACTGACATAACAAGCTGAACAGTCAGTCATAGAAGTCAACCTGTGACAACAGTAGGAAAACCCCAACCCCAACATGACTACAGCCAGACATCCTAAACACAGGTTTGGCTGACACTCTGGAAAATGCTAGGTTTAAATGCCAATATTTGCATTTGGCAGTACACTAAATGCATGAATTCTTTAACATGATGTTTTTCTTGAGTCAGAATTCTATGTCTGTAAAGCTATTAACACTAAACCACAAATGTCCCAGCAGTTTAAGAGATGGAAATTGAGTTACTGACATGTTATTGGGGTTTTATGAAAGCAGGTACATTATGGAAAACTGTCCAATCAGAGTTTCATTTTTAAAATGTTTTGTGAATTAGATATCATGCAGATATAAAAACCATTTATAATTTGCTTGTAACTTTGCTTATCATACATGTGGCTGCTGATGATTTTTATGATGAAATAAAGACTTGCTCTCAACACAGAGTAACAGGAAAAGCTCAAATATGGAAAATATCTTTCATGTTACTTGAAGAATCAGTTTTCTTATGATTTTTGCTGCTATTTTTCAGAGGAAACCAAAGTTCTCAGTGTATTTCCCTTTATTTCTCAATAAAAGGTTTTGATATTCCATACTCACTTGTTTTAGAAAAACATGGATTCTTTTTTTTTGCCTTAAAACCATATCTTTTTGGTAAAAAAAAATGGACATTTGACAGCCACTGGAAATTCTTAAGAAAAAGTAGACAATGCTAGCCTTTTGACAGGAAACTGTTGGCCAGCTCTACTCTTGATGCTTACTGATCCTTTATGGGTGAAGAGTTTGCTGTGTGATGACCGTGAGTGGTTTATAGTGTGCTCTATTGCATAAAGAATATTTCAGCATTGTTCAGCAGTAATTTCTGCCTCGAGTTTAGCATTTCAGCAGTGAGAGATTATTTTGATGCTTCTGATATTTTTCCCCATTGCATCCCAAGAACAGTGGACAGGAGGAGCTCTGGAATAAACAGATAAGAGTATTCACCTGCAGAATTGAAGATGGCTTTTAAAGGGAGCAGATTTCTAATCTCTCTTCAGAAAGAATGTGAATTCTTTTCCAACACAGGAGAGTGCCATATCCTGTTGAGCTGATTACTGCATCTGACACAGTACTAGCAAATAAATATGAGACCCTGTTCTCAAAGTTTATCTCCAGCCTCAGATATTAGAGAGCTCTGCAGCCTACCTCCTGTGCCACAACTCCATCCTACGTTCCCTCAGAACAAGGAGACAACCCTGTAAGAGTGTCCATGCTTCTGCAAACAAAAATTAGCTTACCTCATAAGGGATATAGGGTATAGAAAAAAACTGCATATTATTTTTGTATGCATATTTTCACTACCCCATATCTATGTGCCAAAAGGAGTCTCTTTCTCCCTAAAACCAGATTAAAGCCTCCTTGCTGGATGGTATGATTTCTTGGTGGGTTTTATAGCTAGCCACAGAAAAATTAAGTTATATGAATTTCAGTCAGAAAGTCTTGTTTCAGGTTCAACAAAACTAGGAAGTGATTAATCCTCTTATAAAATACTCCAGATGAGACATGACACATAAAAACACCCCAACCTTCAAATAGTTACTTTTCTGCAAGGCAGTTCCGTGTCTAATGGCTGCAACTTCACACAGGTAAGAACATAAAGCATCTAGATGTTTTAATTCCAATAGAATGGCATGTTAATAAAAGATACAGAGATTTAAACACTAATGTTTCCTATAGATAAGACAGAAGCAGATACTAGTTGAAATACATCATATTTTACCAAATTTTGCAGTTAGCTTAAGAGGTAATGAAATAAAAAATAAATAAAATTGGCAGGCCAATACTTGGAGGCCAGGACTACACACAGTAACCTTGAGGAGCATAGGCCATGAATCCGGAGAAACCCCTTCTTAAGCACTGTATCATATAACACTTCTGAAGAACTCCTTCCAGTGCATACCCAGCATTAGGGTTTATATTTGGGATGGAAAGAACATACATGTCTATCTGTCATTTTATCTGATTGAAAACTTCGAACTAAATCACGCAGGTCAACAGAGCAGTAGGAGGGAGGTCACGGCTACACAGAGTGCTCAGGATGCCTGCCTGCAGCTACATTGCCACCAGCCTGCATTCCTGAACCTCCTCTGCTGCATGGCAGCAGGAGCATCTCTGCAGCTCACAGGGCCACCACAGTTCTGGTCCTCAGAGCTAACCTGCTATAGCTTCACAGTGCTGCATTGGATCATGTAGACATAACTCACGTTTCTTGTAATGCAACCTCAGTCCTAGACGGAGTTGTGATTAATACATTTCATCAACTGTGCTGCTCACAACAATCTAATTATGAAGAAGAAACCTAACAAGGCTCCAAAAATCGCAAAGGCCAAAACACACCTCAGATTGTAATATTTGTTCTCAGTCAACTAGCATTGCTTCAGCACTGTGCATTAGCACGCTTTCATGTGTGATCCAGTCACTACTGATCAGTAGGAAAGTTCAGCCAGGCCAGTCAGGAAAAGTGGAATTAGAAAGCAGAATGCCATCTGTATGCTGAAAATATTGTTCACCTTTCCAAAGGTCTCCTATACACATTCCACAGGAAAGAACAGATCTTTTGGAAAGATCTTATTGAAAGAAATCCTTGGCATCTTAATTTCTATGTGTGTGTAGAATGTATTGTTTTGTAATCTGAATCTGTTAAAAATGTGTAATTGAAACAAACGTCTCAATTTTTTCCAAAGAAAGGAAGGAAGAAAGAAAACACTAATAAGTTTGCATTCAAAGCTTTGACATTCACTTGGCATTCTGCTGTACTTAATGATAGCTCTGCAAAGAAACACAGTTACTGTCTTATGTGGGAAAGCATATTTGTGGCTGAGAAAGTGCTGCAAAAATTGCAGAGAGCTTTGATAATTTTATACTACATTTTCACCCCTATTTTTACAGCCAATTCATTTAGTCAAAAGTCATGTTTCTGCTTCTTGTTTTTTCACTTCATATCTCCTGATTTAATGTTTTAGTTCTGGGTGGAATATCATTTTGTGTGATGAAAGGTACCAAGACACAACTAAGGCTGTAATGCTTTAAGAAGTTTAATTCCTTCATCTTGTTCCATGGGAGGGTTGTTGAATCAAAACACAGGTTACATTGCATTGTTTTTATATTCTCAGCTCTCTCTTAACCCAGTTTGGCCTCCTTCACTATGTAGATGCCTTTATCATAGTCACACTTTCTAACAAATCAGTTTTCTGCCAGCACATCCAAGTTCCCTTGGGATCCAAAAGGGGGTGTATTGTTTGGCTGAAGTTCAGACACAGATTGTTCTATTGTGTTTCATTTCACTTCACTGCAGACTTTTTCCTTGCAAGAGCTAACAAAAGGCAAGATTCCAGCTCCTAAGTTTTGTGAAGAAAGACCCTAAGTGATTTTGCATCTTATTCAAGCCACTGCAGTTTCTGGGAATTTTTCTCTTGATTTCAGAAAGTTTTCCACTGAGTTCTCAATCTGTTTCTAGAAAAAGCCAATGGATTGTGAATTATACTATCCTACATTGCTTCAGCACTTGAGGCTTCCTGATAGAAAACAGATAGTAAAGGTCACACCCTGAAACCTTAACAAACCTTTTGATAGGGACAGCCAAAAGTTGGTCTTGGTTTTTGTTGCATTTCAAACATCATTGGTTTGTTGCTGTGACTGTCAAGTTTCCTATCAGAATGACTTCTAATTTTAAATATGTTATGGTTCAATCCGTATTTCCTAAGATTCCTTATTTCCTTGGATTCCCTCAGAACATGTAACATGAGAACTTTTACAACATAGCTCAACCGACTTCCACAGTTCTCCACTCTCCAACAAGGGCTTCTTGCCTGCACTGTGTTAGCTACTAAAGTTAAATAAATATTCAAAAAATAAACAAAACATTTAAAGGGTTCTTTTTTTTCTCCTCTTAGATTATATGTAATTATTTTATTCACTTCACAATTATAGCCTTGCTCTTCAGACTGGGTAAGACTTTTTTTCTAAATATAAGGAACAACCCAAATCCTTCTGCTTTCTTCATTTTAAAATCTTGCCTTTCCACCAGCTAAGCCATCTAAAAGGGAGAATAAATATTGCCTGGACCATGGGGATGGGGAAAATGGACCTTGCTCTCTCTTCTGTTACAAATAGGGACCTGTTAAAGTTATCTGTTTATATTTTTTGGCTTAGCCTCTGTTATGGCTTGACTCTGGCTAAAAGCTGAGAGCCCACACATAGATCTAAAATTTCTCAGAGAAGGGGGAAAAAAACCTCAACTTTTGTGATAAGGATTACAAGCAACTGTTTATTAACTACTTCACACAAAAGTAGTGAAGTGCTTCACAAGCAAAACAGGCTCTAACTTAGAATGTTAAGTATTTACTACTACTANAAATCTTTGCTCCTATGATTCCTCACAGATTGCTGGGGCCCTATTTCAGTCTTTAAGGCATCTTCTCTTTCTCCTTCCCTCCGACCTTGGTGCTAATCAAACTTCACACCCTCCTTTCTCTTAAGCCGCCATGATGTTCTGCCCAGCTTTTTTTTCTACTCCTTCTTAAATATGTTATCACAGAGGCATTGCCAGCTGACCTTGGGCTAGCTTAGAGCAGAGAAAAACTCCAGCAGCTTAGCCTCTCTCCTAGCCCTGCCCAGCTAATAAAAAACTCTGGCTGCTTAAAACCACAACAGCCTCTAACCACATTTCTTGCCTCAGTTTAGTAGAAACTGATAAGAGAAACACAGTTGGAGGAGTCCATCAGAACTCTTCAGTTGTGTACCCCTTTTCCTGTGCTAGTGTGAAGGGCATGACTTTCCTGTCCAACAAAGGGAACTACAAGCTTAGTGCTGAGCACTGCTACTGTTCAAGTTACTTTGTCTTCTTTGGATAACACTAATCAGATCCCTCATCCCCTTCCTTTATCATCAAGAGTTGCTACTGAGTTCCACACTTTCAAACATAAAGAGCTGATGCAGAGATGCCCTCTCTCTCAGTTTAACCTCTGCACCAACTCTGTCCAGCCTCCAAACTAGGGAGCCCACAAACTGCAAGTGCATCTTCAGCCAATCTGTCAGGCAGGAAAGAGCCCCACATACATACTTTCATAAGCAAAGCCCCCCTTGTCCTGCCTTAGCTCTTCACATCTCCTGGAGATGACTTCCAGGGATTGTGATAAGACATATTTTAATGCAGAATCACTTCAGTATGATCCTCAATGTGATTAGCACAGCTCAGCACAGCTCAGCCCTAGTTGGGATATTATGGCTTTCATTCTTCCTATTAGTTTCCAACTGATCCTGGAATGCAAGTGTTCCATCTGATTTTAATGAAACTTAAGACTTCGTTGTTTTCAGTCAGCTAATGAAACAGTTGAACCCTCTCATGACTTGCTGTAATAATACCAAAGGCTGTGCATTATCATTAACGATGCCAACCTCCTTACAAGATGTAAAGTTAATCCTCCAGTACTTGTGTACTGGTATGTTTAGAAATGTAAACCGGGGAGTGAAAAGAAATCAATGCTACCCTGATGAAATGTGAACCTACCTGGCACAGAAGCTTTCACACAGTATGCTCTGGCACAGCTTCTTGGTTACATGTAACTCTATGTTAACAGGAAAAGTCACTTTAAAATCTGTTTTCTTCAAGAAAGCCTCAAGCACATACACAAGTTAATCACATTTTAGAAGATCATGTTAAAATACTTGCAAAAAAACAGAAGTGCGTTATGAGAAAAAAAACAAACCAACTCAAGGTGGAGACATAACTAAGGCCTTGAAAGGAATTTCTTGCCTTCAACAGCTTTTCTGAAGACTCTGGCAAGACTCTAGTTTCAAGACTGAAAATTATTTCCATTGGGTGGCTTGTTTGCTGTCTTCTGTAAAACAGCTTGGTGGTCACAGGACGGCTCTGACTGGACTAATGTTCTTTACACAAAAGCCATGACTTTAATTGGCATTAACTGTTTCTGGCTTTGGTAGCTTCATCTGAGAAACCAAAAATCAAATCGACAATGTGGACTGAATTGCCCTTAATGGCCCCTCCACACCAGTGCTAAGGGTGTAATAAGAGTAAGGAAATGCCTTTGTTTGTGGAGGCAGGCAGGGAATCGCAATTTCTTCCACTGTCCAGTCTGCAGAGAGATTAAAGGGCTACTGAGTAATCAATCAAGAGTCAGAGGACTGTCAGATCCCTCTTTGGAGAAATGGGGCGTTTTAGTGGCAAACACTAGGAAACCTCTCTCTGCCACTGAATTGCAAGGTAGTCTTGGTCATATCAATCTCTGTGCCTTCCGGCATATGTACACCTGTTTTAAAATATCATCTCTCTGGCAAAGCATTCACAGTTGGAAAGGACTGTTTGAATATTAGCAAACTCTAGTACGAGGTTTCCCAAAATTTAGAAATACCTTATAACCCTTGGGGCAGGGATGTGGGAATAACAAGCATCATCCTGTGCAAAGTTATCTTGTTCCTGTTTACAAAGCAACACACATCTGAAAGAGTTCACTCCTTTACCTCTCTTTTCCCTGTTGTGTTTTTTTTTCTCGTGGGCAAAGGTATATGTGCAGGTCTTTTCCCTAGATTTAAAGATAACCAGATAGAGAACAACTACATAGGTCCAGCAACACCAAAACAACAGTACAAAACCATTCTGTCAAAAAATACAATGTCCATGTTAGCCTAAGCCCATTGGTTGCATATAGGCCTGAGACCATGAAATGTTGACCCTACATTTTTGAGAGTTTACAATGAGAACAAATAGGCTGTACTCTCAGTTCTCTTTCCACATAAACAGTTATATACTAGTATTTAGTAAGATTTTAACCACAGCCGCAAAACTGTAGTTTCCTTAAAAAAACACCCTACATTTTTCAACAAAGCACAGTTAAGAATATTCCTTCAAATGAGTTAAGAACATTTGCAGATGGAAAATCAAATGCTATTACATACAGAAAGCATAGTCAAGTTTCATACATCATTGAATCAGAGGTTTAAATATATGGCTTTGTTCAGTAAACTTAGGCCTTCATACCCCAGATCACTCAAATACTATTTGTAAATGCAGCACGAACACCTTTCTGTTTTGGCAGCCCTATATTTTCACACAAACATACATACTAACTCCCCACGCACTCAGTCTGAACTACTAATTTCAAATGCAGGCAACCCAGCTGTTGTCAACTATTCATTTGTACAGCCATGCCACCAAGGATCCCAAAGTACTGGAGGGATCACTGTTGCGCTAGGCTTTCCACAGGTACAGAAGAAAATAATAACCTGCTTCCAAAGATTTCAAGGACATAGCTACACTCTTTTAAAACTTCACAGTCTCCCAAGCTCACAAGAAACAGAAACAATTATTGATAAGGCAACAATGGTTACCAGTATTTAAGGCAGAATCCTTAAGCTTCCATAGATGGAACCTCATAGCTGTTTTTTAAGGTCAGTTAACCAACTCCTATTTAAATCAAAATCACACCAGCACAACTCTATATGCCAAGCTGGGTACCCTTTCACTTTTACCATTTCCTGCTATGTCATTCCATTTGGAAACAAGAAGAGGAGTTAGGTTATGTCCCTCTAGTACTGGAGTGTTTGCAGGCAAAACAGGTTATTATGAAAGAATCCCGTACAGTGAGCAGAGGACTATAGACAGAAGGAAACTTGTAAATATTGTTGATCTATCAGCACTGAGGATTGCCCTCCTCACCATCAAGTTCCTATTTCCCCTTCCCTGGAATTGAGGATATTTCGTTCCTCTAAATTAAAGTATTCCAGTCACCTCTGTTTTATGCAATATATTCATTGTCTCTCTCCACAAATGTAGTGGAAGCATTTTTATTCCACAAATTTTCCATAGTCACACTTGTGCTGAGGTCTGCTATGGAAGAACATGAATTTTCAAGGTAGATTTCTCTCAAACTTTGAAGTCTCTAAAAAAATGTCCCAAAACAAATAACTAGCTTATGACCTGAGCTTTCATAAACCATAATTATTTTCCTTTCGGGTTTAAGAGATTTATAATAAAAGGACATATATTTAGTTTGTAAAACTAGCAAAAAAATGGCAATCCTCTCATGATAGCCTGCAGACTCTGGTCTGCATAATTACGAGTCTTTAGATGGAGCTTTCTGTAGCAGCAAATTCCAAACACAAAAGGTGCTAGCTCGCTGTTGCTACATGGCTTCTACTGTACAAGGCATCATAAATCATAATGGCCGATACTTCCTGTCAGTGATGGCAGACAGGAGTTTCTGCTTTTGACTTCTAGTGCTCACGTGGCCATGAAGTTCAACTTTTGCGTTATCTTCCCATTCAGGAAACAAAGCAATATTGGATTGCTATTCCTTTGGGGCTCACTTTTCTCTAGCCAACTGGATATAGGCCACTTCGAATTTATTTAAAACATCTTAGATGAGCTTCTGGTACTTCACAGTACAAACTGAATTAGAACACCTTAAGAAGCCTTGCACAAGAAAACTGGTAACTTAATGACTGGAAGCATAGTAGCATTTCCATGTGAAGAAAGCTTTCCAGTTGCATCAACTGGCAGTGCTGAGGACTGCAGGCAGTAAACTGGTCCCTTTGACCATCTTTCTTGAGAGCCTGACAAGTGTTTGTTCAAAGAAGTTCTTGTTCTTGACTGATCAGTCCTAGTCCCTGGTAAGGAATGACAGAATGGATGAGGTTGGAAGGCACCTCAGTATATCACCAAGTCCAACATTGTTTCTCAAAGCAAGGCCAACAGAGCAGGTTGCCTAGGTTCTTTTCCTGAGACAGAAATACCAGCTCTTCTTCTGCCACTAATATAAAAACCACCAGAATTCCAGAAGAAGAAAGTCTTTGTGAGTCTTAATCTAAAGTCTCTTTATGAATCTGTAAGGTGGAGAAGTGACTGACTATCCTTTTTCACTCAATCTGCTGGAGACAAATACTTTGATGTCCACTCCAAACACAGCAAGCACTACTGATAACTCAAACTGTGTCAAAGCTCTTAGCAAGAAATCAATAAGCCTCATTATGCTTAAGA
>WEIV01018104.1:10929-21551 GCA_013390005.1 Calyptomena viridis
GGAACCCCACTAGTGACAGGTCACCAGTCTGATGTCACCCCATTCACTACTGACCTCTGTGCTCGACCTGTGAGCCAATTGCTCACCCATCACATGATGTGTTTATCCAGTTGTGGACTGGGCATTCTGTCCAGAAGGATCCTTTCAGAGACAGTATCAAAAGTGTATTACATCAGCTGGGTTTCCTTCATCAGCTAGGTGGTTAGCTTGTCATAAAAAGAAATCAGTTTCATAAGCAGAACTTTCCTCTCATGAAGCCGTTCTGGCTGTGACCAATGAGAGTGTTGTCTTTCAGGTGTTTTTCAGTACCTCCTAGAACAATCTTCTTCATAACTATACCAGGCACTGACATGAGGCTTGTCGTTATCAGAGTCCTCCTTCTTGCCCTTTTTGAAAACTGGGACAACTTCCGGTCAACTGGCCTTCCTGAGGGCACCAAATTCTAGGTGCTAAAATACCTCTTGACTAGCTGTGAACAAGAACATTATAGCTAGTAACAAAGGACTTCTTTCCATACAACACATTACTGTAAAACATTTAACTCCCACCTGCTCTGTCACAGCAGGAGAATTCCAGCCCACCGCATTTCTTATTAATTAAACCCAGTGATGAGCCCAGAATACTTTGGCATAAGAAAGCTTTTGAATGGGAATGTTCTTGCTGTTCCCTGGGCCTGATGGTTTGGCAAGGAATAAATTCAGATCATTCCCTCCCAGGGAACAAGAGATTTTACTTGATAGTCTTGGATGTCTTTTTAGAAAGAAGCACAGAAAAATTTGAAGATAAATGTGTAGATAAACTGCAGAATAAACAGGAGATAGAAAGAGAGAGGTTGGGAGAAGGCGCTGCTTGGGTGGGAAGTTCAAAGAGTCAGAAGAGGGAGATAACTGGCATGTGCATGTGCACATGGGTGTGCATGCTTATGTTACACGTGTAGTTTCTTGACTTTATCCCCATTCACCCATAAATAAGTCAGAGATTTTGCTTGTGTTTTATCCAGACATTGTTTTATTGCCATCTAGCCTGTGTGAACTTTTTTGTGGCAATGTAGACATAAATAGGTATGATCAGGGCTTGTTCATGACTGCTTATGGCCAACATGGTGTGCCACTAAGCATCACTGCTGCCAGCATGGTGAAGGGCAGTGGGTGCTGTATGGGCAGTGACTTCAGTGATGGTGTCTGAAATGGGGGAAGACTGATTACTTCCACATCTTGAAAATATTAGCTTAGTTCTGAGGCACTGTCGATTTGCAGGTGTAAGGGAGCTGTGCTCAGTGTGTGTAGTGTGACAAAGTGTGGTGTGGAGCAGTACACAGCAGAGCTTCCTTCTGCATCCAGCTGGGTCATTTGTCATCTGGAGTTGGACCCTCAGGGCACCCAGCATTGCCTCAAGAAAACATATTCTGAAGTGACATGCAAATAGAACCTTGCAAGCACGGAAAAGTGATTTGCAACATTGAATGGGCAAACTTCAGTCTGCTGGATAGACCCTTTATGATTTGGTCACTAGGGGACTATATTGATTCTTTGTGTGAACACACTGCTCACATATTATTAATAGGAATGACATATTTTTGTACCAGGAGAATAACACACCCTTAAGGAAATTGGGAAATTACAAATGGGCCTGAAATCTTTCATTGCATCACTTAACAGTCCATGTGGAGGAGCACTGGAACAAGTTTGAAATACGAAAGCCTCAGTCCTTCAAAAAGTTGACTTCAATAGATATTGTCCATAGGTTGTGGAAATGCCATATAATTTATTTATTACAAAATAATAATGTTTTTAGAATAGGGCCATCCAGAGGATCTTAAATCCATTCACATCTCCCCTTTTTGGTGTATGCCCATCTTCCTCTTCAGCCCAACATTTTATCTGTAAAAGTAGCAATTCAGTAGCCAAGAGACAAAACTATAGTCTGAATTCCCTAACCAGGCTAAACTAGAGTTAATAGACTTTTTTCCTCTTCCTCTTCACCCTGTCCCTGAAGCAAATTGGTAGCTCAGCCTCAGAACCTACAGCAGATGAACTAAGAAAACCTGCTGGTCCTTTTCACTAAACATGATACTGGAAAAGACAATCCAAAACTGCAGTAAAACAAGAAACACAAGCAAGTGCATGGCTAACTATTTTACTTCAAGATCTCCAGACTGATATACTCCCATCACCCAGCAGTACCTCCACACAGTATAGAGCAGTGCCCTTCAGGCCAGGTGAACTCAACAGAGGTGTTTGGACAGATCAGTTTGTTAGCTCCAGTGCAGCACCATGTTTGTGCTACTACTGATCTTATCCAAACTACATGCAGACAGATTGGTCATCTCTGCTTTCCCCCATAACAGCTCACAGCTCTGAGGTGAGACCTGGCAGAGCACCACCCTCATCTCTGTGTCCCCTTGGCACGCCCTGATGCCATCTCTAAGGAAAACAACTCCAGGAAAGTACCTAACTGGGGTGGAGGAAAGACTTATATTGGTTTTGCCCTCTTTTCCATGACAGTCTGTGAAGGGACCTCTCCTATTTTGGTATGACCTCTTGTCCTTTGACCTTATTACCTCTTGTCCATTTAGATCAGGACACGTTTTCAGCTTTTGGCATTTACTTTTTTCCCCAAAAGCCTCCTTGAATGTACAATGAGGGAGGTTCCCAAATTCATTAAGGAAACATTTATTTGTTGACTCTATGGTGCATGCAAAATCTACAGACTGAAGGTTCAACATCTGTAAGACAGCATCAAACTTATGAGCATTTTTAAGTTAGCCTCACAAGGTCTAGCTATTTGGGTCTGGTGATGTATGCAAGCCTCTTTCTGTGCCCTCTAACCCTTGCCTTTCGCTTTATCTCCAGTCCCAGCTTAACAGCTGCTTTAGAAATTTACCAGTTGGGTTCTCTATTGTTACTGCAATCGTGGTTAGCTGAATTTTTTTTCTGAGAGGTTAGAAGGGGAATAGTAGTCTCGTTACAAATTTCCATGGCTATTTTTAAGCTGCAAAAATTGACAATAAACTAATAGCTGCTGATTTCTGAGTTGCAGATTTGTCTGCTTGTTCATAAGTAGGAATGCAAACTGCCTCAATTTTTCCAATTCTATTTTGCATGCTCTTATCCTCTGATGTGAACTAGGGGCTCTGCTATAACTCAATTTAATTTGAAGCAGCCAGCCCATTAGGAATGGAGACCTGACCACTGGGTCAATTATGTTCAAAACATTTTAAAATCCTACTCCATCCTTGTATTAACCCTCATGATGGCTTCATGCCCACTGGCAAGATGCAATAAGAGTAAACATAAAGCATTTTTTTAAGATGAGATATTCTTCCTGGGGGAATTCAGGTCAGATTCTAACTTTAACAGAATCTGATCTAACTCCATGGGGTTTTATGGCATCCTTCTGAAATTATTTGTCCAAAATGTAATGAAAAATGTTATTTTGAAGATGGAGTTTAGGCCATAGCAGGACCTTCTTGTTCACAGAAGGTGCAACTCACCCCAGCACAGGTCAGTGTAAATGCACTGGGGCATAAGGAATGGCTTGAGAGGCAACAAGCCTCTAGTTTTTATGTGCATATGGAGAATCAAACAAAAGAAGAACTGTCAAAGTAATGAAAAAAAAACCAACACAAATATTTGTATAACAAATATTGGTTTTTAAATTGGAAGAAACCCATATCATGTGAACACATTCTCATTTATCTTACCAAGCCCTTGATGCCTCTAAGAAGAATCTTTAATACACATTTCAACTTAAAATTTTTGCACCTCTCAAAAAACCAAGACTGTTGAAACCACTGTAAAAGGCAAAAAAACCAAACATAAAATTGATGGCAAGACAGTACTTTTTCACAGAGCACATGAACAGACCTCATTGCCACAGGATGTTTTATGGCTCAGACGTATGAGAGGTAAAAACCCCCAAACTCCCTAACATGGTGCAAGAAGTTTCCAGTGTGTTTTCTGATGGCCTGGGTGTCATCTTTGGCTGAGGAAATCATCGAATCAGGATGGCTGGACTGTGGGTCAAAAGCTCAACAAGAACAATGTTTCCCCTTGACAGCTATCAACAGCCACTGCCAGGCGTGGTCCTGGGATAGATGGATCTCTATTCTGAGTGTGAATACTTTACATTCTTGTGAGAAAAAAATGGCGATTCTGATGGAAAAGTGATCTTCCTTTATGTCTTGTGGTGAACTTCAGTAGTATCAAAGCTAACTAATTTATTTTTAAATTATTACACCTGATTTTGAATATTTTAAATGAATTTTCAGAACCAACACATCAATGATTTTTACAATAACACAAACATGGAGTTCTCTAACTTCAAAATCAAGGAGCAAATCCATGATTATATTTCTCAAACAGTTTGAAGTATTTTTTTCTTGCAAAAGAATAAGTTGTTTGTTTTTTATTAATTTGTTTTTTGTTATTGTTAAGCAAACAACTATTCTAACTTTGAAAACTTTTGGGTTTCTGGTCAGAAAGCCACCAAATGTACAGATAGTCTTACTCTACGGGTATACCCATATCGTGATATCTTTGAAGAGAGTTCTTGCAAGTCAGTATGGATCTAAACATTAGCCCAAACTCTTGAGTTGTCCTGATTAGTACCATAAAGAAAAATATTCCTTCTCTCTCCCTATAATGACCTATCTAGACAAATTTTCCATGGACCCAAAATTTCACTCTCCTATTTAGCTTCTGTAGGAGTTAGACCTCTGTAAAGACTTAAGTGGCGAGATTTTATACTTCAATGCCTTTTACTGGCAGAAGTGATTTTCTTAAGTGATTTTTAGTCTAATATGATTCCTTCTAAGAGACAGGGATCCCTTTAGGTTTTGGCATAGTTAAGCTCCCTTTAGCGTGAATCTGTGGGAGGGATTTCCAAATGTTTCCTAAATGTTAAATTATTCCATAGCCTCGTTGGCAGACAAATAAAAGAGTTAGCTTGGCATCCTTCTCTGGTTTTCAATAATTTTTGCTGAACTTAATTACCTGTAAATTATACAACCTCAGGGCGGGTTGGACAATAGAGAGGAAACCAAGGCAGTACACATACACTTCTCTGTTAACAGTCACAATAGTGATCACGCAGCCTGATTAACTTTGACTTGGCATCAGGAAACAGCTGGCATTCTAAATTCTCCAGCTTGTTTTCACCACGTGTCTGTGACTCAGACCTACTGCATAGCTTTTCCATTAGATGTCAACAATAAGGACTGAATAATACTTCTTCAGAGCTGGGAAGGCCAAAGAACAGACAGGGCATGCCACAATCAACACTGCGTGGAGAGGATGGAGGGAAGACCCTCTCCCAATTTAAAAGACGTGCAAATGTGGTATCTCGAGGACATGGTTTAGTGGTGGATTTTGCAGTGCTGGGTTAATGGTTGCACTAGAAGTTCTTAGAGGTCTTTTCCAACCTAAGTGATTCTATGATTATAATGATGTTGGGCAGCGGCATGACTGTCACTGTGGACAGGGAGTGGGGCACAGCATGACACAGTGGCTGATTCGTTGGCTCCCTGTTGCTGCCAGAATACCATCTGGGTCTCCTTCCTGCCTGGGGTCCCCCAAACCCTAGTGGGGGAACATGACTACAGTAAATCCTCTCCATTTTCCCCATATCCATACCCATTCCCTGCTGATTCAGAGCTGTGAGATTTGCCACACTATTTCATTCTTTCCATAAAACATGAAAAATGCATTGATCTGCTTCCCAGGTCTGAAATAATCAGTTCTAAACAATGGAATGTTCTAAACATGCACAGAGACTGTGAGGGCTGGAAACTCATGCTTTCTCTTGCTGGAGAGCTCTGAGCCTTTCTGCCTTCTCCTTTGACTAATGAAAGATGTTTGTTTCAAGAACTGGCTGGCTGTGGGCCTCATACCCTCACACTACCCTAGTTAGTAGGAAGGCTGGTTTATATAAATTTCTAGAGCTCTGAAATTTTACAGAATCTCTCCTCCTCTCTCATGTTTCTACTAGGAATTCCTTGGTATGGAAGCAGTTTAACTTTGTGTGAATATAAGGCTATATGAAGAACATTCATGCATATAACTGAATGCGTGGTGTAAATACCGTACATGTTGATCTGTGATACTGTGGCTATAGTTCTGGCTGCCCTTTGGCCAGAGCAGAGGATCACCCAGCCCAGCTGGTACCTTCTGATGAGCTCTGAGCACTACAGTCCTTCCCTTTTCTCCACGTAGCCTCTGCTGGTGCCATCTGCCAGCCCCAGGTCTGTACTTCTTTAGAAAGTGCCCCTTTCTGAGCCTTTGGCCTCACCTCACTGCTGCTGGAAGGCACCGAACACTGGAAGAGTTCAGAGGAAAATAGAATAAAGAAAAAAATTACTACTTCAGAGTAGGCAGTGATGAGGTGGGTGCTCAGCAGGTCAGTCCTGTGGTTTGCACTGGAGAATGAGCCCTGCCTTTCTGCTGTCCACTGTGCCTAGGGAGGTGATTGTGTTGCAGTTTGCAGATACTCATCTATGGTATCTTCCATGTAGGGGATCCACCTCAGAGCAGGGAGTGTTTTAACTTTTTAAAGTTATAACTTTCACAAGATGTCTCAGCTCTTACATTGTCAAGAAGGCCACTGTCTTGCATTTTTTCAGTGACTGTCAAAATCAGCAGTCCAGGTGAAGAGCTGGGCAGTGAAGCCAGGGATCTGGCTAGGTAGGATGCCCAGATACTGCAACGACTGAGATTGACTCCAGCATGGTCAGCTGCTTCTGGCCCACCTAGCACTGCCTCTCTATGTTTTCTGCTCAAGTTATGCACATCAGCAGCAATTTGGCATGGTCTTTTCTCCCAGCAGTAGCAAGGGACTTAATATGGTGCCCTTGCACATGCAGAACCTTGGGCAGGTGGCTGCCATTGGCAGGGAAAAGTGACATCCTCAAATATTTGGTTTCCTTCCAGGGTGGGCCCTTTTTTGTTGACATGAAGGCACTGTGCCTTTGACTGACATTTATTTAAAAATACATTTAAAGAAACCAGCCCTGCAACGTTCATCATGGCTGCCTGGCACCTGGCTCCCCTCCAACACACATGGTTAGATGAAAGCAGTGTTGCTGGTCTTTAGATGAAAGCAGTGTTGCTGGTCTTCTTCCTCTGCATTCTTAAAGATCTTGTCCCTTTAACAAATGAGCTCCTCTCAGCAAATGGTGGAGAAAATGACGGGGTGAGTAGCCAGAGAGAGAAACAAGAGTCTCGGAGAAGAATACATATGTACTATTGAAATAGAGATCAGACCGTTTGTGGAGAAGAGCTATGGAAACGCAGCATGAATGTAGAGAACCAGATGCTGGGCTTGCCATTACTCCATGCCAGCCTGGGAGAGCTGCACAGCCAGCATTGCAGGGAGCCAGCTGGGATCCGCAGGCTGACACATGCACAGAATGTGCAAAGCACCTTCACTCACTGGTGTCATTGGCCACAGTTTGCTCGTCTGAAGACCAAATGTCCAGAATCATTGCAGAGTACAGCCCTGACTCAGACAACTTTATCCTTGTGGTTTATTGCAGGTAGGACCTACACTTGCTTATGGAATTGATGCCAGGTTGACTTCAAAGGGCTGTCTCTCTTTTTGCAGGAGCATAGGTAAGTTGGCAGTTCTGAGGAGGCAGTGATGGAAGAGAGAGTTCAGCATCTCTAATCAGTGAGTGGGCTGCTTCAGGATACACAAGGTAAGAGGCTGGTCCTCTTTTTTTAGTGTGCTTCTATCCTGCTGATGTTTCTTTTCTTTAGTTCCCACCTTCTCTATAAGCATGACAGCCCTAAACAGTCATGAATATGACTAAGATGCCAAAATCATGCAGTTTGCTTCAAAATTAGCACAACGAAAGTCACTCTGTAGCCTTTATCTACTTTTTTTTTTTCAAAAACGTGGGCTTTTTTATAAATTTCAGTCACTCTGAGAGGATATTTGTGACTGTTTTTCTCCTCTTCCATTCCTTTTTTCTAAGAAATATAGAGGTACACATGGATCTTTATTTCTAACTGCAAAATACAGTGTTTTTCACAATATATCAACATATTGCAAAGACCTGTGGTCACACTGGGAGACATAGGAATGCCAGTCTCTTGTGCTATATTTTGAGGGGTACCAGCAAGTGTCCTTAAAACTAGATGCCTTGTTCCTTCACAACACAAGCTGAAAGCTTGGCCTTATATGCAGCCAGAGGCCAACGTCTGAAGCATGCAGATAGCTACTCTGAGGCATGCAAAAACCTACAGCTGGCAGAACACCTGGGAACTTGTCAGCCTCACCTTTGTAGATGGAAAGACCATGGGATAGATCCTTATAGAAGCTATGCTAGGGATCATAGATGTCAGGGAGGTGATTCAACCAGTGCAGCTTCACCAAGGGCAAGTCCTGGCAGACCAGCCTAGTGAGGTTGATGGAGTCACTACATCAGGAGACAAGGGAAGAGCCACAGTTGTGATTTATCTGGACTGCTGTAAAGTGTTTGACATGGTCCCCCAAGAAATCCTTCTCTCCAAATTGGAAAGAGAGGGATTTGATGAGCGAAATTTTAGATGGATACAAAATTTGTTGACATCAATTAGTCACATCTAGAGGGTAGTGGTCAATGGTTCAGAGTTCCAGTGAGTGTCAGAGACAAGTGGTGTCTCTCAGGAGTCCATACTGGGACCAGTACTGTTTAATATCTTCATTACAGAATCAGAGAATCACAGAACTAGCTAGGTTGGAAAATACCTTTGAGGTCATCAAGTCCAACCTAACACCATCTCACCAACTAAACCATGGCATTAAGTGCCACATCCAGTCTTTTTTTAAAAACTTCCAGGGACAGCAACTCCACCACCTCCCTGCGCAGTCCTTTCCAATGGCAAATCAGTCTTTCTGTGAGGAATTTTTTCCTAATATCAAGCCTAAATTTCTCCTGGTGCAGCATGAGACTGTGCCCTCTTGTTCTGTCACTGGTAGCCTGGGAGAAAAGACTGACTCCCACCCAGCTACAACTTCCTTTCAGGTAGTTGTACAGAGCAATAAGGTCTCCTCTGAGCCTCCTCTTCTCCAGGCTGAACAACCCCAGTTTCCTTAGCTGCTCTTCATAGGGCTTGTGTTCCAGACCTCTCATCAGCCTTGTTGCCCTTCTCTGGACATGTCTGAGCATCTCAACATCTTTCCTAAATTGAGGGGCCCAGAACCGGACACAGTGATCAAGGTGAGGTCTAACCAGTGTTGAGTATAGGGGAAGAATGACTTCCCTGGTCCTTCTGGCCACACTATTCTTGACAGAGGCCAGGATGGCATTTGCCTTCTTTGCTACCTGGGCACACTGCTGGCTCATGTTCATCCTGCTGTCAACCACTACTTCCAGATCCCTTTCTGCCTGGCTTGTCTCCAGCCACTCTGTCCCCAGCCTGTAGCACTGCAGGGGGTGTTGTGGCCAAAGTGTAGAATCTGGCACTTAGACTTGTTAAATCTCTTATCATTGGATTCTGCCCATTTATCCAACCTGTCAAGGCCCCTCTGCAGAGCCCTCCTGCTGTCTAACAAATCAACACTTGCTCCCAACTTGGTGTCATCTGCATCCAATGATGGACTCAGTTCCCTTGTCCAGATCATCAGTAAAGTTATTAAACAGGACAGGGATCAACACTGATCCCTGGGGAACACCACTCATGACTGGCTGCCAGCTGGATGTGGCACCATCCACCACCACTCTCTGGGCCCAGCCATTCAGCCAGTTCTTAACCCAGCACAGAGTGTACCTGTCCAAGCCATGGGCTGTCAGCTTTTCCAGGAGTTTGCCATGGGAGATGTTGTCAAAGGCTTTGCTGAAGTCCAGGTAGACTATAGCCTATCCATAGCCTTCCCAATATCCACCAGGCAGCTTGCCTGGTCATAAAATGAGATCAGGTTGGTCAGGCAGGACCTGCCCCTCCTAAATCCATGCTGGCTTGATCTGATCCCTTGGCCATCCTCTAGGTACTGTGTGATGGCACTCAAGATGATCTGTTCCATAATCTTGCTTGGCACTGAGGTCAGGCTGACAGGCCTATAATTTCAAGGATCCTCCTTCTGGCCCTTCTTGTGGATGGGTTGTCACATTGGCCAGCTTTAAGTCGTCTGAGACCTCTCCAGTGAGCCAGGACTGTTGATAAATGATGGAGAGCAGCTTGGCGTGCTCATCTGCCAGCTCTGTCATCACTGTAGGATGGATCCCATCTGGTCCCNAGCACATCAGGACAGTCTGCTTCTGCGCCTTCAGGACTTTTTCTTGAAGTACGTCCATCCTTCCTGGGCCCCTTTGTTTTTAAGGGCTGTTTCCTGAGGTACTCTTTGACTTAGTTCCTTGAATAAGCTGAATAAGCTGAAGTCCATCCTTTGGAAGTCCAATGGGAAAGTTTTGTTGATGTCTCTCCTTGTTTCACTGTATATTGAAAACTCTATTATTTCATAGTCACTGCACCCCAGACAGCCTCTGACCACCACATCTCCCACCAGCCCTTCTCTATTTGTGAATAGCAAGTTGAGCAGAGCCTCACCCCTGGTAGGCTCACACACCAGCTGTGACAAGAAGCAGTCCTCCATACACTCTAAGAACCTTCTAGACTGCCTCCTCTCTGCTGTGTTGAGTTCCC
>WEIV01018104.1:21724-44180 GCA_013390005.1 Calyptomena viridis
GTCTGGCAGGTTAAAGTCTCCTACAAGAACAAGGGCTGGAGACCTTGAGACATCCTTCAGCAGCTTATAGAGTAGTACATCCACCTCTTCATCTTGGTTGGGTGGTCTATAACTGACTCCAACCAGGATGTCAGTCTCGTTGGCCTTCCTCCTGGTTCTTACTCATAGGCACTCAACCCGATCATCATTAATCTCAAGTGACATAATTGAGTGCACTCCCAGCAATTTTACAGATGACACCAAGCAGAGTGATGCAGTTGACACACTTGAAAGATGGGATGCCATCCAGAGGGACCTGGACAAGCTCAAGATTTTGGGCCCATAGGAATCTTGTGAGGTTTAATAAGACCAAGTGCAAGGTGCTACACCTGGGTGGGGGCAACCCTCATTATTAATCCAGTCTGGGGGATGAACAGATTGAGAGCAGCCCTGATGAGAAGAAACTGGGGTGCCGGTGGATGAGAAGCTGGACATGACCCAGCAGTATATGCTTGCAGCCCAAAAAGCCAATTTTATTCTTGGCTGCATCAAAACCAACGTGGCCAGCAGGTCAAGGGAGGTGATTCTGCCCCTCCGTTCTTCTCTGGTGAGACCCCACCTGCCAGTGCAGGTGCTCTGGGGTCCAGCTCTGGGGTCTCCAGCACAGGAAGGATTTTGACCTGTTGGAGTGAGTTCAGAGGAGGGACAACAATTTGTCTTGAAGGACACAGCACCTCTCCTCTGAGGAAAGACTTAGAGAACTGGGCTTGGTCAGCCTGGAAAAGAGGAGGCTTCGGAATGACCTAATTGCAGCCTTCCAGTAACCGAAGAGAGCTTACAATAAAAATGGAGAGGGGCTTTTTACAAGGTTATGTAGTGATAGCGTGAGGAGGGGTGGATTCAAACTGAGAGTAGGTTTTGGTTAAATATTAGGAAGAAATTCTTGACTTTGGGATTGTTAGGCACTGGAACAGGTTGCCCAGAGAAATTGTGGATGCCCCATTCCTGGAAGTGTTTGAGGCTGGGTTGGATGGAGCTCTGAGCAGCCTGGTCTAGTGAAGGGTGTCCCCACTGTACATTGCAGGGGGGGTTGAAACCAGATCATCTTCCAACTCAAATTATTCTATGATTGTATGATATTACCCCATTCTTGGTACCCTCCTTGCCCTGGCTGCTCCAGAAGTCCTCAGGTGTTTTCTTTTGATGTTAGAGAAAGGTGTAGATCTATATGCACTTCACCAAAACAGAGCAAAGTTTTAAAGCCATAATGGTCAGTTAGTTTGAAAAATTCGATAGAGTGGTGATGGAGTGGGAAAGCAGGCACTATGTCTGAACCAAAAATAATTTGTCCATCACATATTTCATACTCTTTCTTACTGGGAGGAAGGTGAGTGATTGTGCTACAGGGGAGATTTGCAGTGACTGTGCCTGGCTTTCACAGTGCTCCAGCACCAAGAGAACAGAACAGTAGGGAAGGTCAACTCTTCCAACACATACTCTTCCTTCTTGACTTGAGGTACAGTAACATCAGCAGGCACAACGTAGAGATTGTTGGTGGTGTGAGGTGACACAGTCAAAGCCTTTTCCAGGAAGTGGGTCTGAGGACAGCTGTAAACTTTATGCTGTGATATGTTGATTCAAAATAAACCCAAACCATGTGTGTAAGGTTACAGGGAGGTATTGAAAAGCAAATGCCAACATCTGTGCCTTGTGAACTATCCTACTATATGTGGTCCCTGAGCTGGCATCTGGAGTCAAGACAAGCTGATACACGTGTGTATAATAAAAGAAGTCATCACTCAATGCCTTGGTGACCCCAGGGCCCTAGCTGGCAGAATGTGCTGTCAGAAGGGAAGCTGAAGGCTGTCTGGGGCTCTGCAGAGCAGGAATGCACTAGTCACTTTGAAAAGAGGTGCTTTTGCCTATGCACCACCACAATATGCTTCTGCCCGCAGAAAAACATTAGGAACCCTTGCTGCTGGTCACTGCTGGTGCAAGCCTTGTCTCTGAGCCTGCTGCACCAGGTTGTCCTTCCCCAAATCCTGTGCTTTCGGCCTCCATTGCATGAGCACTGAAATCTCAGGGCAAAAGCAGCTAGGTCAAGTGTAAGGCTCACTGACAGAAGTATAATGGCACCCTCCACTGCATGCTTAGCACCATCTTTTTGTCCCCCTTGCCTTGAGCCCTTCTCAAGCAGATTTTGCTGCTTCAGTGCTTGCCAGTCACAAATAATTAAAAGTGATAAATATTTTTGTTTAAACTAGTCCTAAATCAAGGATTGCAATCTTGGGAGTGAAGAACTCTAGCACAGTACTTAAGGCAGATAGTTAATATAAAGCGTATGTGCAGTCCTACCAAAAGCAAATAAAACTTACTAAAGGCTTTTCAGAAGCCCAAAACGCTGATCTGCCTAGGTACGCCATGCAATGGGAATTACTCACATGCTTAGAATTAAGCAGTGTACTTTGTCTTCTAGTGGATTAGCATCCATGTGCTCTATTGAGAGAAAAATGGTTCCGGAAACAGCTTGCATGTGCATTCTACATTGTCTCCAGATGCTCTCATTTATAGACTATCTGGATAACTGCCTACATAGATGCTTGGGCCTTATGCGTAGGGAACAGGTGAATTTTTCCAAGTGCCACTTAAAAAGGGCTTTTGAGTGGAATTACATCCAGTCTCCTGGAGCCTTTTTTGCTCATGTAGTGAGTCTAATTCTGAAACAACCACTAATGCCACAACGTGATACATAACAAACAGTGGAAAGGGGTTGAAAAACACTTTAAAAGAGTTAAAAAATATCATGAAATAAGATGAGATATCCATGAATAACAACAAATATATGCTTGTTATTATTGTTATTACTTGTATTGCACAAGTGGTGTACTTCCTTTTTTCCATTTCATTTATAAAAATTAATCTAAACTTTCAGTGATTTTGTTCATTCTGCTCCTAGAAGGTATTCACCATCCCCTATTAAATCCTTTAGACCCCCAAATGTCCTAACAAGGTGTCACTCTGCTCAATGTACCATCTTCATTTGCCAAAATGACAGCTTTATCCTTGTGGCACAGATCCTGGGTCATTGTGCTGTTTCTGCTGTTGACACAAAGTCTTCAAGCACCCATAAATGCTGCAGGCCATATACAGTTGTCATGTAAATCAGAGAAAAATTATATGAACAGTATTTAACTCTGATTTAGCGTATGTCCTGGAGAAAAATGTGAGCATTTATAAGATTTATAGGATTGAAATATTTGGGACCACGTGTGGCTGATAGCTCTGCCTGAGCTCAGTGCTTTGCTGGGCTTCACCAGGCTGAAGGAGTGTACTCTTTTGTAGATTGTGGGAAACTTCTCCCTTGGAATGTGGTCAAGAAGGACGGTTAGTATGTGACACTGTGTTCTGACATGGGAAGCAGATATATCTGTCTATTAGTTGCCTGCTCTGACTCCTCACCTAGAAGTCTAAGTGGCCTCATTTGGGGTGATCTGGTCTTCCCAGGCAATTGCAAAAGGACCAGGACTGAGGCTGAGCATACCCTCCTGTTCTGGGGATTCTGAGGTCTTAGTTTTATCAGAAATGTGAGGAAAAAGCATGTTATCTTCTCAAACTACATAAACCAATTGGGTTAATTTGAAAAATGTTCAAACCTCTCTCTTACCTCATCTTGCAGCTCCTTCTGCCCATATTTTATTGTTTGCTATGTGCACACACAGTGGAATTAAAAGAGAAAAATAATTGACTAGTGTAATGATCTTATTTAAACTCAGATGACTGAGAGCTAAGTATAAAACTCCACATTTAAGTTTTTTGTGATTTTTTTCTTGATCAAGTGGCAAACTGGCCACTTCAGATCTGAGGGGCCTGGCCTTCATCACAGTGTGTTTCATGATGCAAATCAGTTTTGTGTCATTTGTTCCTCTCTTTGCCAAAGGTTGGAGATCTGGTCCATTTTCCCCAGCGACAGACCTGAGGAGTAAAGGAAGAAAAAAGAAATGTTGAAGGCACAGCCATACTAAAATCACTGCACTGGGCTGGAACTTTGTGCAGCTCTGCAAAGGGTGCCACAAGATCACCTGCTGCAGTGTGGGTACTGAGGATATCAGCCTCACTGGACACAAGCCATCTTCCATGTGATTTGGAAACACTGAGGTCCACTGAAACTTGGGCCCTCTTGCTCTCAAAGTAACTGGAATTGTCCCATCGAGCCAAATGCATGTACGACATTGGGTTTTCAGATTGCCAGCACCGAGGTTACATAAAGATCCTTTTCCATTAAATGACGAAAAGCAGCTTGTGCCCTTTTTCTGTCCTGAGAACAGCAAGCTGAGTTATTAATTTTAAGTGCAAATATTCATTACCCACTGCTAATTGGGGATTGGAACAAAGAAAGCAAATGTGAGAAGCAACCAAAACCCGTGTTCAGCAAGCGCAAAGCCACTCGTTTGTCACAGATGAGGATGAATTTTGAATACTCAACATCTAGGTATACAGTTTTTCATAGGTAATTCTATTCTGCATTTTGGACATGAGTCTGAGCTCATTGGCTTGGACACAAGATACACAGTGGTGGACACTAGAAGACTTTGGAGAAGAGGGGATTGGAAACAGGTGAAAAAGGTTAGAATCTCATCATCTAGCCCTAGGGGGGGTCCTAGGTGTGTTTCTGCCTGGTTTGGTACCCAGCTGCAACTGGATACATTTACTGCACAATTAGGAAAGAATGTCACCCAAGTCCTTCTGAGAAGGGCTATGCCACAGGGGTAGTTGGGGTCTTGATTAGCCCTCTGCCACGTCCAGCAGTGTGGGGCAGTCAGAGCATATGGTGAGAAACAAATTTGGCTTAAACATGCTTCCTGGTGCACTTTCTTAAGGAGAGTATAGGCATTTAAATTGAGATTAAATTTGGACATACAGAGTCAGTCAGCACATACGTCCTAGGTATTTTTCCTCACTTACACTTCTGACTGTTGAATCAATCCAGGATTTTCTTTTGTTTTCTCATATTGCTTCATCACCAACATCTTCATCCTGATGAGGGCTGTTGGGGAATGAGGAAAGAGGATGGTCAGACAGACCACAGTGATGTTGCCTCAGCTCTGCTACAAGCTCCAGAATGGCTGGATGCCATCAATATAGGTAATGTTAGTAGAGAAAAAAAAATTAATTGTTTATGTAATAAAATAGATATTAAACTCATTATTGCACAAGTGATTGAGAACTAACCATGGCACAAATGCAGCGATAGGACTAGGTTACTTAAAGCAATGTCTGGATGCTCAAGACTGTGGACTTCCTTCATGCTGGTACAGATATGGAGCAAATACCACCTGGGCCTATTCAGGGTAGACCAAACTGGAGCCAGACAGGACCCAGAAAAGCTCCCCAGATTTGTTAATATCAAAATACTGGAAAAAGGAAACTCATGCAAATGAGTCACAGCTTTTTAAACTCACTAAAATATTTTCTTGTGTCCTTTCAAGGAGTGCAATCAGCAGTCCTCCATTTTCAATGTGTTGCGGTAGGAGTTAGGAATCAATTTTTTGTCTTGGTCTGAGCAGTAGGAGTCTAAATGCCCTCAATATGTGTTTCAAAGGATATGTAATAATCTTAAGTGTTTGACCAGATACTGAAAGCAAAGGATAGACATTGATTTCCGTTGGATACCTGTGTAGGAGTGTTTGATGTCTTCACAATTCTAAAGAATTAACCAACAGATCCTCAAGCAAAACTAGAAAAAAAACAAAGTGAAAGAATGTCTAAATTCCACTGGAATATTTTTATTTCAATGCCTCCAGTCATTTTCCAAAGCAACTAGAAATTATTTAAGAATTCCTCATTCTGAAAATACTGGTTTCTCCCCTCAACTGAGCTGTACCCTTTGGAAAAATAAAAATTTAAAAAGAGAGAGAGTAAAATGAGAGAGATGCTTTATGCTTTAGTGGACAAGAGGAAACTATGTCAGCATGAGATTGGTGGTCTGTTTTGTACTGGACTATGAAGTATTCCTGTCCTCCTGTGATGGTTGCACCTTAGTGGAATGAAGACTCTCTGTGCTGAGAGGGAAATCTTGTCCCTCAAGAATTCCCTTTTACAGGAAGAGTAATTATTTCTACATGGCTACCTCTGTCATCTAGATAGTGAAACAATGCTTTAAGTAGCTGTTTTGTACCGATGACCCACTTCCTTTAACTTTCTCTAGCCCTGGGAAAGCCTTGTTAATCCTCCTTGCAATTTGTAGGTAATTATTTATTCCATGGCTTTGTTGCATTATATGGACTGGAATCAATCCAGAAACAAAACTTCTACATGAGAAGAAGTTTCAGCACCTTTGTCCTGCCTTTTGTCCTTGCTCAACATGAAAACTCAAAAGGTTTTAATTTGCTACAAAGTGAAGTTCTCTGGAATTTAATTTTGGAAATGCTAAGAATGCCTTTACATGAAATATTCTACTCAGAAAAGACTCTTATATCCTATTTGATTAGGCCAAGACATCTTGGTCTGACTTCTTTATTGTTTAACTTTTAGGTAAAGATGTAACACATGAGTCTATCACATAAAAGGCATCATTAGTTTTCCATTAAAAACTATATCCAAGGACCAAGAAATTTCTTTATTGGCTTTTTTATTTTATCAGATAAGTGTTTTCTGAAGGAAAAGAAAATCAACTGGAAAATTTCTAACCAGTGTTACTAGAAACGGTGTTCATGCTGTCATGTCCATCTCTGTTGAGGCCAGTAGTCTGGTTATTCAACAACAGGGATATATGACAATGAATATGCCCTTATGTAAGTCAACAATTCCAGGTATTTCAAAATCAGCAAAGTTTATTCAGTGCAGACATGAAATCCAATGCTAACAGAAGCTAATCAGAATATCACCCTACACAGGCTGTGGTGACTGTGATAAACATCGCTAGCCTGGCTTATCCACAAAACTGACGACAAAGGTGTTGCTAAATGGAGAAGCAAGAAACAGCACAGCACAGTGGGGCAGAGCTTCCTGGGCAGCCCGTTGCAGCCTATGTGTTGAGAATCTCTCAGACATATCCAGATGCAGTGAGCAGCAAACCTCTGCCTACCCTCAGACAGTTTTACAGGGCTCCCTCTCTGATATTGTGGGAAATAGGGAGTAGATACACTCTCCCTGTTTTTATGATGAGGGTCAGCACTCTTCATTAACTCCAGATCTTAAAGTGCAACGTGGTAGATAAATGAACTGTGCCCTATCAGTGAACTACAGAATCACAGAATCACAGAATGGGTAAGGTTGGAAGGGACCACAGTGGTTCATCTGGTTCAACCTTCCTGCTAAAGCAGAATTCTCCTTGTTTGGCTGCCCTTGTGTCGGGATATATGTGCACGGACCAAGAGCTCAACATTGCTGACTAGTTTAAACTGAAACTTAACTTAGATCTGTAAAATGTTCTGCTAAAATGATGTTTCAATCAATGTAGTTTGAGGTGTATTAAATAACATTGAAATAGTACATTTGTGTCACTTGCAACACGAGAGAAAGAAACTGGAAGACCTCTCCCAGCAGAAAAGCTCTCTTTGAGGGAAATGTATCTGCTGCTGAATCCCACTCTAAGCTTGTCATTATTCACCTCTGTACAGTGATAGTGTAAATACTGTGTAGTGACACCATTCCCCACCGGAGCAGTGCCAGCATTGGCAGCAGCTTGAGCCCATGAACCAGTGGTTGGGCAGATTTCAGGGTGCTGTTTTCATGCTGAAAGTACCTCAGAGGACTGATCTGAGGGAAAGCGCCAGGCAACCCTGCTGGTCCAGATGCCAGGTCTGTGCCCCACCAGCTCATCTGGCAATTCAAGTCTCATGCAGATGAGGTGTGAGGATGCAAAGCACACTTCTACCCAGTGTCAGAGACACAGAGCACAGCATTGACCTTATGTCCTGCACCAGCCTCAGTGGAGGATGTGGAGCAGACCAGTCCTGAGCTGGTGTCAAGCTTGCAAGGGCAAGTTACTCTTTCACAGATTTTTTTTTTACAAACATGTGTGGGTAAAACAAGTATATATCAGTTCACATCTCCACAGGTGATTATGCATGTGATTGATCTGAGTTAAGAGACTAGCAAAACAAGTTTAGTGTATTAAACTCCAGGGCCAGTGAGCGCCACATATTCCTAGACAGACAAAATCACAAATGCCTTTCCAGATCTCAGCACTTAAAATTATTTGGTTACATATTTCCTGTCTGGCCACAAGGCAGGAAGGGCAGTTATCTGTTTATATACATTCATACACACTATATATATATATTTATATGTGAAATCTCTTTATCTAGGAGGAATCAACCTTTTGCTTCCTAATATATCAACGTACTAGTTTCTCTGACTGAGTGAAAAAGCAATTTTGCTCTTGAAAGCAGCAGAAATCTGGACCACACTAGGTACTCAGAGCTAGGACTGAAGGATAATGAAAAGAGCAGAATGCTTTTGTGTGCCAATGCCTTGGTCTGTGCTGACAGCTTTATACCCAGGACTGATGTCCCACTCGTTTGCCTGTGACAGTCTGATGGTGGTCAGGACTGTAAGGCTGCTTCACACCTGTAGGATGGAAACTCTCCTCCTAAATCAGACTGTTGTGGTGTGGCAGCAAGTAATCCCACTACATCAATCTTTAAAATACATCTGTAGTGGTATGTATGTGTTTATCTGGATTCACTGCTCCACTTCAGCAACTTTCTCAGTTCCTCCCCCCTTTACCTTACTCCCATATCCTGGGACAGACTTCAGGGGTGACATAAACAAAATTCTTATTAATCAAGGCTGAATGTCACTCTTTCCTTTGGAGACTACAAATAAATTACATGAAAGGCCAATTTAAATAACAACACTCAGATGGAAACTGGGTAGTTTTCAAGTGCCCAGACACTGCTATGCACCCGAAGGTGAAGCCTTGGGACAGGAATGCAGCACTAGCTGAGTGTTTGCTTCAATTTCTATAGGTAAAGCTGTGTGAGTGCTCTATGTCACATCTCATCTGGCTATAAAACATATCATATGACGTCACAGGGCCCCATATACTTTTCTTACCCTTAGGCATCCACCTGCCCCTCTTCCCCTGAACAGCTGCTTCATACAAAATTTCACTTCATTACCATCCACACATTCACTGGGACTAGATTACTTTTAGGTAAAAATGCAAGGGTTATAGACACATGGGAAATGAGCTGCTTGGGTGACTAAAGACTTCTGTCTCTGGCTCATTTCTGTCAAATTGTTTAGTTCTGTCAGTTGTTTAGTTACTGCTGCCCAATGGGCCATTTAAAGCTTGTGCCTGTTGGATTTACATACACAGCATACTAAATAATGACAATAATATAAAAAGACTTAACTATGCCTGTGTTATTAGAGCATTGTGACATACAGTCTGTGTGCTACCAGCCTCCTAGAAAGGCCACACAAGGCAAATCTACAATACTCACAACATATTTGTTAGAAAATTGTTATTATTAAGAGCTTTGGTTTCACACGTGGTCAAAAAAGATAAAAGTAAACATTCTTCAACTGGAAATCACACTCCCATATATTTATATGGAATATTGAATGCAATTAGGTGAAATATATCTATTTCAATAAGCTTGCATTTAGAAAAATGAAAATTAATACCTTGGATAGTTTTTTACCTTATCAGAACAGAATATTTTTTCATATTTTTTTATTACTTATCTTTGATTTAACATGTTAAAATTCTAAAAGTTTATGTTACTTATATTTTCATGAAACTCAGATCTTGTCAAAAAAAGGCAACAATCTTGTTTGACATGATTATGGGTCTGGTTGACACAGCTAACTGTACTGACAGAATACTTCACATCTTCAAGGCATCCTCTACGACAATTTGATCAAAACACTTGAATTATGAAATTTATAGGCATAATGATAAAGGGATTAAAAGTCAACTTGTGATTTATCTCAAAATGTAATTGTCACTGATCAGGCTCCTCATACATCTGTTCATCGTCATAAAGTGTTTTGCAATCCATATACAAATAGTGTCTTGTCATGGAGTCATCATCAAATTACAAAGAAGAGCAAATGATCCAGGTATTCATCTCAAGAGGAATACATTGGGATGTTTAACTTCACACTTAGGTCATATTCTTGAAGGATAAATCACTGATCTGGATTGAGGCTGGTATGACTTCATGCATGCAGAAGGGGTATTTTTTAATACACTGTTGTGTGAGTCTGCATCTAGTGCAAAAGTATGACACTGTACATATCTGACTCACATAAGAAGATAAAAGACCTGCCAAGAAATTTTTAAGTTTGGTGTGATGAAGCCACTTTCCAAAAGAATGGCTGTCATCCCTTCCAACAGACAAAGGTACAGACAAAGGACGGTCTGTACATTGTAACAGTACAGTATGACCTGTAAATCTAGTTCCATTTTGTATATTTTTTTCTCTTTTACAAAAAAAAACAAGGAGCAAAAATTATCTTGAGGTTTCAAGATTGCTAAATTACAGTGCATGTTGTCTGTGACCTTTGCATGTTCACATCTCCACATACTAGAGGGGCATGGAATGAAGTTCCAGCCCCTGGCTCATGTAAGGGCAGTAATACATGTCCCCATCATGTACATTCCTAGCATAAGAGTAATTGTAATGACCTACTTCTAACTGGCACAGAGTTATCATTGCAATTCTCAGTGACATTTAAGTTTAATGAACTCATTTGCACTTGTTGCTTCTATATCTCAAATTGCTCCTGAATATTTATGTATGGACAATATGTCATCAGAAAGAAGTCCTCCTACTCTCTAAAGAACTGTTCTAAAATTTCCCAAAGAATGATTAGAGAGTGGAAAACAGACAATCTGTCACTTTTTTCTTCCTAGATGTTCCTCATTAAAACCTGGATAATCAGGGGAAGACCAAATCCTCACTGTAACTGAGTCACACACAAGAACTTTGTACAACAGACACACATATGCATAGTCCAGCTGCAGACTCAGCTTTTTTCTGCCTTGTGTTTGTGCAAGGCCATCTTCTACCTCTGGATATGTAACTATGTTTTCCACTTTCTTTATTAAGAGACATGAATATAAACCTCTCCAGTAATCTTCATTATCAAGTCACCAGCTTCTAGGCAATGCTTTGAAAACCTGCCTTCCTCAAGATGGTGACATTACCATCACTTACTGGTACCTGGGCCTTTTCTAATCTAGTCCCTGCAATCATAGATCTTGACTAGTTTCATAGTCCGATATTTTCTTGGGTGGTTTTTGTCTCAAAGCATTATATCTTCTGGTGATCTGGAAACTGAAAGCAGTTGTTTGGCATGATAGAGTGACCAGCTGGAACAAAGCTGTTTCAGTTTCATCCTGGGTATGAGCATAGAGCTCATGAAGGTAGGATTTCAGCAGAATGAATTCCAGTGTGTGCATGCCAGACAATGACAGAATAAGACAGATTTCAAGCTATTCTTCCTTTGTAATGAACCCTTCAATTCATATGGCTGGAGCCAACAAAATACTGTCTATACAAAGAACACTGTCTTGTTGCTTTTCCATGAAAACCTATGGTCCAAATATTGGCATGAGACAGTCAGAAGGAACTAAAGATGTTTATATCAGCAGACATTGAAACATTCACCCACAGATGAAACAAAATTTTGTAGTCAGTATGTAACTATATATACCATACATAAATTTATATCATGCATGTATTTACAGAAGTATCTGTTTGCAAAGCCATGTGTTATTTGTCTGCAATTCGAGACAGAAGTAGTGTCCATTTCTTAAAAAAAAAGTATAGTCTTGAAACAATTTTAAGACTCCAAGGGAACCCTCAGGAGTAAAGACATGGGGAGTGTTGTGGTTTTAAGTAGCCAGAGTTTTTTTATTAGCTGAGGGGGCTATGAGAGAGGCTTCTTTAAGAAGCTGCTGGAAATTTCTAGCTCCAAGCTAGTCAAGGTCAACTTGTAACCCCTCTGTGATAACATATTTAAGAAGAAGAAAAAAAAAAGGCTAGGCAGAACATCATGGCCACTTAAGAGAGAGGAGAGTGAGAAGTTTGATTAACACCGAGGTCGGAGGGAAGGAGAAAGAGAAGATGCCTTAAACACTGAATTAGGGCCCCAGCAACCTGTGGGGAACCTTAGGAAGCAAAAATTTTCCTGCAACCCGTGGGTGATTCCACGCTGGAGCAGATAAGTNTAATATTCTAAGTTAGAGCCTGTTTTGCTTGTGAAATAGTTAATAAACAGTTGCTTGTAATCCTTATCACAAAAGTCGAGGGTTTTTTTTTCCTTCTCTGAGAAATTTTGGATGTGTGTGTGTGCTCTCGGCATTTAGTCAGAGTCAAACCATAATAGGGAGATAGACGTTAGACTGGCACTAGCACTAGTGAGCGTACAGACCTAAGGTCAAGAGTACCTCAAGAAAAGGTCGAGTAGGAAACAGTACAAGAGCTTCCAAAACAGCACAGTTTGGGGCTTACCCTTCAAGTCTTTCTCTGAGGTTTTCT
Organism: Calyptomena viridis; assembly: GCA_013390005.1. Taxonomy (NCBI): domain Eukaryota; kingdom Metazoa; phylum Chordata; class Aves; order Passeriformes; family Eurylaimidae; genus Calyptomena; species Calyptomena viridis. The sequence goes on from WEIV01018104.1 coordinate 34,204, forward strand.
CACAATAAATAACGAGGCAACTCCAATATAGAACTTGATACAAAAAACTTTTAGAAATGTGAACATATGATGACATGCACAAACCAAGCCTTTTCTTTACGTCAGGAATACTTCCGGTGGTATCAACATCAACATATATCTTTTGCTATTTTAATCAGTCTTATCAGCTGGCTTTTGCTTCATTAGGAACATCTATTTTCAGTGTCAGAGTTGCTTGCAGGTTCTTTTTTAATTTTATAGGACTTTACTATCTTTTAATGAACACCTTCCACAGGTAAAGTAAAATATCTGAAAATACTGTCTTGCTGGAGAACTGTGCTGTGGCCAGGGTCAAGAAGTGATGCAGAAGCATTGCAGGAGGTCTGCTTTCTACTGTCAAGGCAGGGGACACAAAGGACCAGACCTGCTCCCCCATGGTAGTGCTCCCATAGAGGTACCAGTCACACAGTAGGAGAATTGCAATCCATTGTGTAACTGCTCAGGAGTTGAAAGCCTGATGTCCTCCAAGACTGACGCACAATACACAGGTCTTGCAACTAATATCTCCCACATAACCGGAAACAAAAGCCTCAGAGATTCTGCTAATGTCCACCTGTAAGGAGGCAGCTGCATTGAGTCTATTCCCTCTGAAGTACTTGTTAAGGCAGGATCAGCTCTGGCTTCCCTGTGATATGGTGTTTCATGCAGTTGTCTCTTGAAGGAAACTTACCACAGCCATTGGAGACTTGAAAACTATGGCTGTAATAATCGCATTTCTAGTTAGTGGTGCTTCACTGGAATTTTTTAACTAGGAAGATGGAAACACCACAGAATACGTGGATAACTAGACATCAAAAAGATCACTGTTTCCAGGACATTGAATGTTCTCCTGGACTGAGAGAAAGCAGGTTTTGCAGGGTTTAGTTTATGTAGAGGATCAGCAAAGGAAGATATCACTAGGAAAAAGAGCTCAGTTGGTTGTATTGAAGAAGATATGACATCTTACAAAAAAGGAACTGGCACCAGATCAAAAAAATGGTACAAGTACTGGAAATGTTCACCGGGGACCAGATTAATTGGGCTGAAATAGTGCATGTAAAAGTGAGATTTTTTGACAGGCAATGTTTATCCTAATGATCTGTGTCTGTGTTCAGTGCTTGCAGTCACTATCTTACTGGAAAACTCAAGAGCTGAAGTGTGTCTGCTTTCAAATGCCTGGAAGTTTCCAGAGAGTCTCTTGAGCAGACATCCAGAAGGGACAAGCATAGATCCGAAAGGCTCATGAGGAAGTGTGTAGCAATGCACATGCTGCATCTGAAGGGTTCATGGAGAGAATCCTGGAGAATCAACACCTTCTGTCAAGCATTGTGAGAGGGCATTATGGGTGCCCAGCAGTTTAAATTTAGGACAAGAAAGACTGAGAAATTTGCAAGAGCAGAATCAATGCGTGCACCACAGCTCTGTCCTGCAAGGTGTTCTAAAGAAAATTTATTGCACTGTTATGTGTCAAGGGTAAAAACAACAGTTGGCTGTGAGAAGGAGGCAACTTCACCCAGAACTCTTGCACAATCAGTTGCATGGAGTACTGTCATTTCCCTCCAGCTATACAGCTGCTGCACAAGAGGAAGCCAATAAAACATCTTCTCAGACATTTAGATAGTTTGAGGTTGTGTTCTGCCCACTCAAGGTTCAGTTACAGATCTCAGTCTTTAGGAGGAAAAAGGTCATGTGCATCAGCTGAGCCACAATAACTAACTATGTTTTCCCTCAGCATAAAAGATGATGCTTTAGACATCACAGAATCATAAAATCACAGGTTCACAGAGTATGCTGAGAGAAGGGACACACAAGGATCATCAAGTCCAGCCTGTGGCTTTGCACAAGATCATCCCTGGGAGTCACACAAGGTGTCTGAGAGTATTGTCTGAACACTTCTTGAACTCTGCAAGCTTGGTACTGTGATCACTTCCCTGGGGATACTGTTCCAGTGCCCAACCACAGTTTGGGAGAAGAATCATTTTCTAATATCCAACCTAAACCTCCCATGACACAACTTCAGACCATCCCATTTATCCTGTCACTGGTCACCACATAGAAGAGATCAGTGTCTGCCCCTCCTCTTCCCCTCAAATTGCAGACTGCAATGACTCAGTCTCCTCTTCTCCAGGCTGAACAGACCAAGTGACATCAACTACTTCTCATACAGCTTCCCCTCAAGGCCCTTCACCATCTTTGTTGCCCTCCTTTGGACACTCTCTAATAGTTGAATATCTTTCTTATATTGCAGTGCCCAAAACTACCACAATATTCAAGGAGAGGCTGCACTAGTGCAAAGCAAAGTGGGACAACCACCTCCCTTGACAGGATGGTGATGCTTTCCCTGCTGCCACTCAGGACACGGCTGTCCCTCCTGACTGCCAAGGCACTGCTGGCTCACATTCAACTTCCCCTTGACCAGCGCCCCCACATCCCATTCCGTGGCACTGCTTTTCAGCACCTCCTTCCCCAGTCTGTACAGACATTCAGGGTTGCCTTGTCCCAGGTGCAGAATCCAGCACTTCCCCATGTTGAAAAGCATCTGATCCTATGTATTTGAGACTACATGCTCACACTGTACTTCAACTGTTGCAGAAGAACTTCTCAAGCACAGGAGCTCAGCTACTTCTGAGATGTCTCCTACCTAACTCCATGCCAGGGGCAGACACCAAAGAGATCATAAATGAAAGACTGAGTTATAAAACTGTTGTTCTGTTACTGCTGCATGTCTGTATGGAGAGTTATGTTGTACAGCAGGGAAAGCAGAGAATTTGTCTTTTGGAGGCACTGAGGGGCTTCCTGTGTAGAAGATGTCACAATAATGGGGTTTTCAGCTGCAGCAGGGAAGCAGATGGCTGCAGGGTTCAACTAGAATGGACCAGCAGCTTTAGTGTCCACTCATAAAGGTGTTTTTTTATCACCTTCCACCTTGGCAGAACTGTTGCTTCACCTGATAAACATATTTGTAACTTGTGACTGTACTTCAGGATAGTAAGAAACTGTGAATAGCAGAGATCACATCTTGTCCTCTTGGATGTGCTGCTACACACTAGACAAGAGCCTTAACTAATGACATTCTTTCTCTTTAATTGTTTTTACTAGAGCATCAGTCTCAGAACACTCTTATCAAATTTATACCTACCACATACTATTGAAACAAGGACTCTGCAATGTGTATGATACATCACCATCATCATCATCATGGCTAAGCTTTGCGAACGAAGATATGGGAAGGGCTCTACCCACACTTGCTACAAATGTGCTGATGGCTAAAAAGGCCAAAGCGAGATAGACAAGTCTGGGTACAAAAGGCACATTTAAAAGTCTCGTTAGGTGGTATTGACAAGGTGCGGTTCTTTCTGCGATGTGTTTTCTCCTTGAGACCAATTCTACGTGAGTTTTCAAAGGAGGCAGCAGTGTTATAGATGGTGTGTCTCCATGTCTCCCGATTTGTGGCCGGAGTGCACCACTGATGGTGGTCAATAAGGCCAAACCCAAGGTGTTGTTTCGGGGAGTCCTTGTATCTCCTCTTTGGGGCTCCTCTATTGTGGCAGCCAGTGGCGAGTTCACCATAAAGCACAATCTTAGGGAGGTGGTGATCCTCCATCCTGGAAAAGTGCCCTGCCCAGCACAGTTGCGTTCTCAACAGCATGGCCTCAATACTGGTGACCCCTGCCTGTTCAAGGACAGTCACATAGTCAGTCCAGTGGATGTTTAGGATTGTATGGAGGCAGCGCTGATGGAAACGTTTGAGAAGTCACAGGTGACGGCAGTAGATGACCCATGATTCAGACCCGTATAAAAGAGTAGACAGTACAATGGCTCTATAAACACTAATCTTTATACTTTTCTTCAGGTGTTTGTGCACCAGACTCTTTTATGATGTTTCCTGAAAGCTCTGTATGCCTTTGCTGGCCTGTTATCCATCTCTTTGTCAATCCTACCACCTGAGGAGATAATACTTCCTAGATAGTTGAACTGCTGGACTGATCTAAGCTCTGATTTGCCTATGGTGATGTGAGGATGATGGTAAAGTTCCTGAGGTGCAGGTTGGTAAAGAACTTCTGTCTTCTTCAAACTGACTTCCAGCCCAAAAAGCTCAGAAGCCTCTGCAAAGCAAGATGTCGTGATACAAAACTCACAGAAAAGAAACCCACATGCTCACATTTGGGCTGGGAGTCTAGCCCACCTGATGCAGGCATTATTTAGATCCTCTAACTTTATACATGAAAATAGAGCAGCCCTATCTAAGTAACCTGACTATGATGCCTGTTTAGCAATAGAAATAGTAAATGCCTCAAAAATTGTTCAGGGAGTCCTCAGGCAGAATCGTTCTGAAAGTCCATTAGACATGGTTGTTCTGTCCTAATATTCTGTTCCTTTCTGGATTGTCCTAAAGACTGATGTTGGCTTAACAGTAGAACTGTCAGGAGAGTCATGATATTTATGGTGGACCACTGTTGTTGGTGGAACAGTGTTGTTGCTTGTCCCCTCCTTGTCTGGCCCCTAAATTTGTTGAGATACCTCAGTCAAACAGGAGGTGTCAAGCCATGTGTATTGTGAACAGGATGTGGTCCCTTCTTTTAAAAATGTCGATGTCTATTGCAGTGGAAAATTAGTAGAAAATAAGAATAAATTTTCCATGAACTGTGATTTTGTGTGTGTATGCATGTGTATTTGTGTATTTGTGCAAGCAAGAGCCATTCTGATCCTCAGAGGTCCCTTAACTGTCAAATCACCATTTCTTGCAGAGCTTATTAACAGGTTATTGCTATTTTTTATTACAAGAGAATTGATAAGTAATGGTTACTATAAATTTCTTGATTGAGGCATTTACTCAACTCTTGGTAGTTTCATTAATTTCTTGTTCCTTTAATTCTCTGAATCAAGACTTGTGCAGATCACGGCTTGTACTGGGCACCTTTCATGTTTTTGGTTTGGAGTTTTGTTGTTGATGTTTTGTTGGTTTTTTTTTTTTATTTTTTCCACTGTACTGGTCTTTTTGTCAACTTAACAGCTGTTGTGTTTCTTCAGTTTTTTAACAAACATTATACTGGTCCTGCAAACAAATGATCTTTCTGAATGTAATTCACTGTATTTTCTTCCCACATGATATACTGAAGAGCAAAACCAATTCTTAACAATCTTTAATCTCCAATTCTACATACGGTACAAAGTCCTGTTGTAGAAAAGTATATTTATAAAGAGATTCCACAGCTATTAAAATTTCATGTAACTTGTCATGAAAATTAAGGCTTAAAGTCTGCATCAGCAGATGAAACAAGTTTCTAACAATAGATTTTAGTGTCTTCTTTCCTCATTGACTTGCTAAGAAGAAGATTTAGTCTGTACAGGTACGTAAACTGCACCTCATCTTCCTTGTTTTTCTTCTCAGTTCAGTCCCAAACCTACCCTTGAATTTTGCTTGGGCCAAAGAAAATTTGAACACTTCTATGACATTTTTCTGTCTATAATCTATATCATTCACAATATCTGATAAAGTTTGAGTTTTTAGCTGAAGAATTGAAAACATGGCAGCAAAACATCAAAAATGGGTCAAGTTGACACTTAAACACAATTATGTTTGAGGTTTGTGTTTTGAAACCTGTTGTGAACCTATTGCTAACTGGGGGCAGCTGGACAGACTGATGAGCAGACTATTACCTTGAAATGTTCTCATGTCCAGTAGTCTTGGTATTGAGATAGGGCTGAACAAAACTCTTCATTTGTTTATTACTTAGTTCTAATAGCCTTTTAAACTTGATAGTTGGCACGTGTCTTATTTTAGAGGCAAAAATTCATCAGCCTTTCCTAGATGCAATGTATAAATACTTTGAACAATGTAAGTGCAGTAAGAGTGCAGGTATGGTCCTCAGAGTGCCCTGAATCAGAGAGAAAGCATACTAAACACATGCCTGGAATAATGAGGATTGCGGTAGGAATTAAACACAGACTACCAGATAGGGTCAAAAAACAATGAGCACTAAAATTTCAGCTTTACACATTTCTAACCTCAGAGAGGATTTCAAACAAATGTACATTGCATTTAACCCCTTCTTATCATGCCATATATAGGGCCATCCCAAATATTTAAAATGGCTTTTCTCAGGTGGGAAATGAAAAAATGAACAGGGCCACTCTTGCCATTACTGCACATTGTCTGGTTATTGACCAATGGTTTCTGGCTTTGGGGATGGAGTATGTGCAAGACACAGTAAGTAGGCATTTTGTATTTGTACTGCCCAAAATTATGATAAGGGATAAAACCACTGAAATAGATAGTTTTGCAACTCTTGTGGGAGCATTTTCTGAGCATGATTCAGTGTTATATTGGATTCCACATCAGTTTGGTTAAGTTTTACTTGTCTGATATGTCTGCTTCCAATGTGGAAAAGTGTTCCATAAAAATGTGTTTTGTCTGATGGCTGTACCTCCCTCCCATGTCACACTTGCCTGGACAGCTGACTGTTTTAAAATAGATTTAAATAAGTCTTGCCCACAAAGTCATCATAACTGCTGGAAACACTGTTATGTTGCAAGACATATTCCATCTCTCCAGAATGCCAGCTTCATTTTCATCCCTGAACACGTGCTGCTGTGCTTTGTGAATAAAAGTTCATGAAATCCCGAGTGTTGCTTGGTATTATGATAAAAATTGAGGTTCTGGCATGCAAAAGCAATGCCTGTGTTTTAAAAGACACATAGATTAGTGTGAAGGATGATAAATTCAAGCCTGGCTTCTCACATATTAAAAATGTTACATCTCTATTGCACAACATTAGAGGTAGGAAAGAAATGGTAGGAAAGAAATATTGATAAAAGGGTGCTACAGCTCCTGCACCAGGACTCTGCCCTCTTTCATCCATGTTGCCCCATGGATACCCATTACAAACAGCAGTTTGCACACACCAGGCAAGCAAGGCTGCTGTCTGTGATTGTACTGGATCTGGTAGGAGTGCAGTTAATTTTTTAATAGAAGCCTGTATATCATTTGTAGCTAAAAACCATGTTGATAATATATTGACTATTGCTCAACAGTGCTTGCACAGTACCAAAGCTTTCCTTTTTCTGCTTCCTCTTCCCTCAAGCAAGTAGACTACAGTGATCAAGAAGCTGGAATGGAACACAGACAGGGTAGCTGACCTCATGCTGGCCACAGGGATATCCCATACCATATGGCATCATGCTGAACAATAAATACTCATGGAGAGGAAGGAAGAGTATGTTTGTGGTTTTGATGTTGGTCTCCTCAAGCAACCCTTACAGGACATTCATCTGCCAGTGGAAATTAGTGAATTAATTCCTCTTTTCACTTTGCTTATGCATAGGATTTTTTCTTTCCCTAATAAAAAGCCATTATCTCAGTCTATGAGTCTCTTCACCTGTTTTTTCCCTACCTTGCAGAAAAGGGGAGTGAGAGAGTATCTGGGACTTTGGCTGTTGTCTAGGAACAACGTATGTAGTTATGGTGGTTTTTTTCCTGGAGGTGGTTATTAACACATCAAGATCTCAGAAGTCATATTGCTTAATGCAAGTGCTGAAATATGTAGAAAAGTACTTTCAGCTGTTTTATCCAGGGAGTAATCAATAGGCTTGTTTAACATTGCAAAGCTGTTTACATAAAAAATAGTTTATATAGGATAGTCCAGTTTTTAATCCAATAATTCCAGAGAAGAGAATCCAAACTTCAAATATGCAGCAAGAAGAGATTGTTCAAGTTGTGAATATTGTATTTAAATTAAAATATTTCTTCTCCCTATGGTACTGGGGCTTCAGCTGAAGGGAAGAGAGAAAAAGACTTTTCAGATTTTTCCTGCCCATAATTATTTTCAGAGTAAGTAATTTGGTGATTTTTTTTTTAAAACATTGATTACAATAGACCTGCCAGGTACACATGTGCCAAACTTCCCTACAAAGATTTATTGCCTGTTATCCACATCCACTCAGCTCACAGTAGCCATCATCTTGTCACTGCACAACAAACACTGTTCTGTGAGGACCAGATGGATCAAAAAGTACTGCCAGTTGCATAAAGCCATTAGATTTACAGAAAATCCCTCTGAGTCCTAACAAATAAAACTTTTCAGATGACTTCCCTATTTACAAGTACTTCAGTTGTAATTGACCATTATAACATTTACAAAGAAGTGAGTGTTGGTTAGTGGGACCATCTGATTCCTCAGTATTCATGACACTTACAGTTAAAGCACACAAGTGCTTGTGTAAAGTGAGTACAAAAGTCAGAGGTGACTGAATATACATGAATATACATGAACAAGTTTTCAGACATTGCTCTTTTCCTCTGTGTGGGCTTGTGATGCTAACAAAGCAAGAGCTAGTGAATGTCCAGATCTCTAGGCACTGTAGTAACAGCTTAACTGAGAGTGATGGAAATTCAGCTGTTTCTTCTTAGAAACTTACACATAAAAATTTCTTTTCCTTTCTGTTCAGAAATACAAATAAGTTCAAATTTCATCTAATATGTGAATCCTAAGTTAAATATTTTTGTTATAATGTGTATTTTTTTCCTTAATCATGTGTCTTTTAATTTATTTGTGAATGTGCTTTATTGCATGAAAATGTACAACTACTGACTTGTGAAGAAATATAGAAGTAAACAGCAAAAAAGTCTTAAAATCTTCAGTTAAGAAGATAATTGCATTCCAAACAAATTCTATCTTGAAAGTGCTGTTTGAAAGATTATCAAATTTTGTTTGAAATTGTTTTCCCTCTGCTGAACTTTCCTAGAATTTAAGCATTTTATGAAAAAAAAGAAAGTAATTTTCAAAATATTTTAAATAAAAAGCCTCTGAGATTTTTATCAGTTGTACCTGATAAGTTCATGAGATAGTATGAACTAGTCTTTCCTCATTTCTGTGATCATCCTATGATCAAGGGGTAATTCAGGTTGGTTTGTACTCACAGTAAGTTTAGTAAAATATTTGCTTTCCTTGTTACTCAGAGAACCATTGTTCTTTGCTATGGGACTACTATTATTATTATTATTACTACTACTATTATTATTAAGCTACTTATATTTATTGAGCACCTACAAAGTACACATACACACTTGCAGATGGAGCACTTTTGCCTTTGAGCTGGAGTGATTTGCACTTCGAGTTCTCACTGAATTAGGCTGAGTTGCCTTCCACATGTCAAACTTCTGGCTGTCAACAAAATGGTGGGTTTTAGATGACAATGGAAATTGTTTTCAAAACACACATTTTAAGCATGGTGCCGCAGTAAAGTCTTGTGGTAGAAAAATTTTCTTAAATTGTTTTTTGGATGATACTTCATGTTTTTTAACAATGATTAAATAGCTGTAGAAGTTCTACCAATGTCAAAAATATTTTTCATATTTGTATTTTCAACTTCTGTATTCTCACTTCACTATTGCCTGTGACTAGGAAGACTCTTTTGAAAAGTTTGCATAAAGTTTGCATAAAGTTTGAAAAATGCTAGAGAAGTTCACCTGGATGCTTACCTGGATTCTGCTGCCAGTTGTTTGTAACTTAACCCTATAGAGGATGATTTTGATTGCAAAGAAAACTCTGGCAAAATACTACTGAATTCAGTGAGCCAAGGACAATACCTACAGCATCCTGCATCTTAGAGCTGTAGTGGCATTGCTGTGATTTCAAACCAGTCACCATTCAGCCAACAAAGGTACAGAAATGTGATTATGAAACAGTTGTTGTTTCCTAAAAAAATTGCTTATTGTTAAAAATCCACAAGATTTGTGCACTGCAGATTTTATGCCTGAGTATTTTGGGTTTCTTCCCCTGACCAGTTCTGTTGGTTGGTTGGCTTTTGTCTGTTGTTTATGTTTGTGTGTATTTGAGTTTTGTTTATGAGTTTTGGTGTGTGTTTGCTTGGGGGTTTTGTTTGTTTAATTTTTATACAAGTTTCATGTTTTATAAATAAAAGATTATAAAATGATGATACAGTAACAAACAGTTCAT